>JANAVB010033220.1:5874708-6000175 GCA_029216955.1 Iris pallida
AACATTATATTAGTATTGTATTAATGTTAATACTAAAATTACATAAAACTTAACATAAAATTAATTATACATTAACATTAATATAACATTAACATTAATATAAAATAAAAAAAATAAAAATTAATATTAACATTACATTAATATTAACATTAATATTAACATTAAATGGACGGCTGAGAGTGAGGAATTTTTAGGGGTTTTCTAAGGGGGGCTTTTTGATCCCGCTCCTATATATATATAGATATATATAATTATATATATATATATTATATATATATATATATATTTCTTTAAACAAGGACGTGGACAACGCCACCTAGCCAGCCTTGCCGAGTGCCGTGGTCTCCGCCATCCAGCCGTTCCCGCAGGGATTCGATCCCAGGACCTCACCTAAGTGTGCCAACGGTCTTGCCGGTGCACCACCGCGCCATTGGCATATATATATATATATATATATATTTTATATATATATATAATATATATATATTATCTATATATATATAGATATATATTTGGAACAAAAAAAATTGGAACTAGAACTTTATTGATGTATCAGGCGCAAAATTTCGAAGCCTATACAAGTAAGCGCTTCATGCGCGAAAAAAAAAACATCAACAAAAAGCGGCCAGAAGCTAAAAATCGCTCGCGTTGCTTGAGCCCAAGGTTAGGACAGCGTCGTCCGGAAGAGTCCGCGGAGTGCGAACAACGCCTGCGATTTGAGAACTTGTGGAGGGCCTCCCTGATCAGCTGGTTGGGATTGTATTAAGCGTCCTTCATACTGAATTTGTTTGATTCTTCCTGAGGACCCAAATGCCTGCGGCTCGGCGACGATCTGATGCCCATGGGAGGCACCCCCTGGCGAGAAGATCGTTAAGCCCCCCTGATGAACATGCCTGCATCGTTGAGAGGCTAGTCCACATCTGAGAAGCCAGTCACCGGATTACATGACTGTTCGGCATTTTCTGACCAGTGGGATGTGTTGCAGTAGCATTTCGATGCAAGGCTGAAGCTGATTGAGGTGAGGGAGTCATCAGTTGGCAGTTTCCTGCGGTGCGCTTTCCAGAGCAAAATTGACCATTTGATGGGGATGCATGACTGCCAAAAAGGTGAGATAATGGATGACGGCACTCCGATGCCGCTAACCACCGTCTTGGCCGAAGCCAACGTGAAAACTCCATCGGTCTTGGGGGACCACCTCCAGACATCAGGGTAGTCGAAGAGATGCGCCCTACGGCAACAAGACAGACCACGACTTTCGGTTCGAGCCAATCATTGACCCTATCCTGCCTCCAACCAGAGTCGATGTCACATAAATTATAGACTAGAAGACCACATCTCCGAGCCAACGTTCGTGGCATATTGACGATCTACCATTGCCGAGCTACAAGCGGATTAAGGGTTCAGCGATGGTGACGTCCGTGAAGGATGCGGTGCTAGGATGCTGATGATCTATTGTTTACGATCGCGATTGCAAGGTAGGAATATCGGAAGTATCTGGCCTTCATGAACCGAGCCCAGATCGAGTTCTCTGTGCGGAGCTTCCACCACAACTTCATAGAGCAGGCGTCAACGATGTGCGCTAATCTTCTGAATCTCAGCCCTCCCTCATCCGTGGGTCTGGCCATGGTGTCCCAGCTGACCCAGTGGTGCTTGTCCTTCCCGTCGTTGTGTCCCCAAAAAAAGTTGGATAAGAGGGGTTCTAAAGAGGATAATACCTTTTTAGGGGAAAAAGCAACGGCCAGGGTGTAGATGGGAATGGAGGAGAGGACATGCTTGATAAGAATCATCTTGCCATCCGGAGAGAGGGTCGCTTTATGCCAACCCCACAATTTATTTTCTGGTTTTGCTCACTAGAACTTAGAAGATGCCTGAATTCGCTTTACCGTACACCCGAGGGCATCCTAAGTACGAGAACGGTAGGTACGCGGTGGAGAACGAGGTCAGGTTGGAGAGAGTTGCCGAGTGGTTTCTGTGGGCTTTATGGTAGGTGTAGATGACGCTTTTGTTGGGGTTAACTCACTGGCCCAAGCATCTGATGTATTTCTTTAGTGTTTTGTGGACCACCTCTACCGACCTGATGTCGCCTAAAGAGAAGATGTGGATGTCATCAACATAGGCCATATGAGTGATTAAAGGGCAGCCGGTGGTAGTATGAAAGTGGTGGAACTTGGGGGTGTTATCCATGTTATTGAGGTTTTTTTGCTGAGCGCTTCGACTGCTATAATGAAGATGGTAGAGGATAGTGGGTCTTTCTGTCTGACCCCCAGCTGGATTTGCAGAAGCCATCAGCCTGTCCGTTGATGACAGTGGAGAACCAGTTGTTGCTTATGGATCTGAAGATGACGTCAATCCAAATTTCAGAGAAACCGAAGGCTCTGAAAACCCAAATCATGAACTACCAGTCCAGACGATCATAAGCCTTCTCTATCTCAAGTTTGATGGCAACATTCCCACCCCTGGACGAGAATTTCATACAAGTTATCATTTCCTGAGCAAGAAGGATGTTGTCAGCGATGCTCCACCACGGCACAAAACTACTTTGCTCTTCAGATATGATCTTGGGAAGGAGAGCGGCCATGCGGATTGCGATGACCTTCGAGATGATTTTATTGATGAAGGTGCATAAGCTGATGGGTCGGAAGTCTTTGAAAGTCTTTGGGTCGTCTTTTTTGGGGATGAGAATTATGTTAGCGCAGGAGATGGAATTGGGGCATCTCGCGCCTTAAAAAAAAAGCGACAGCAGCCTCGTGGAAGTCGGGTTCAATGATGTCCCAGCAAGATCTGAAGAAAACACCGGAGAAACCGTCGGGCCCGGGAGCACTATGTTTGTCGAAGGTCCAAACTGCAGACTTGACTTCCTCCGCGGAGGGGGGTCAGGAGCTGTTCGTTCTCTCTGTCTTTGATCATGTTGGGGATCTTATCCAGGAATTCCTCATCCTTAACGATGACCTCTTTGGAGAATAGTTTGGTGTAGAAATCAGCGGTGGCCGCGTGAATGCTCCTCTGGTCTTTGAGTAAGATGTCGTTGTCGTGGGAGAAATCAGCGACGGCCGCGTGAATTCCTCATACTTAAGTTGTATATATATATATATATATATATATATATATATATATATATATATATATATATATATATATATAATACACACACACACACACACACACACACACACACACACACATATATATATATATATATATATATATATATATATATAAAAACCAAGGCCCGTAGACAATGCCACCCAGCCAGCCTTGGCCCGGAGGCCGTGGACAACGCCATCCAGACGCCCCCGTGGGAGTGGGCGCTCGAACCCTCGCCCTCACCCCCGAGTGCCAGTTGTCTTACCGGTGCGCCATCGCGCCACTGGCACGTGCACACACACACACACACACACACACACACACACACACACACACATATATATATATATATATATATATATATATACAAAACTCCCTCCGATTTTATCCATATTAAGGCGCAAAATGCCGAAGCCTTTACAAGTAGGCGCAAAAGTAAGACAAAAGAAAGACAACAAAAGGACAAGATCCTGCTCCAAGCATTAGATCATGAACTGCCAGAGGTCTTCAAGGCCGTGTTTACAGTGTCTACTGACTTTGTAGGTCTATCGGAGAGCCTCCCGAATTAGTTGTTTAAGTGAGAATTGGTGACCCTCATATCTGAATTTGTTATGGTTCTTCCAGATGACCCACGTGGTGGCGGCTGCCACGATCTGATGTCCATGAGATGCTCTACTCCACCTGGTTAGGAGATCGTTGAAGCCCCCCCATCCTGGGCCTGATTGCACATCTGGGATATCTCGGTCCAAACCCCTGCAGCAAAGTCTCCTGAATACATGATGTGGTCAGCCATTTCAGAATGCCTCCCCTTGCAGCAATGACATGCTAAAGCCATTTTTTTTGAGCGCGTCGTCCGTAGGGAGTTTCTTGTGAAACGCTCTCCATAATAAGAAGGACCATTTTTGGGAATACAGGACTGCCAGATGGCCTCTATGATGGGTGAAGGCGTGCCGATACTGAGAGCAATCCTTCTGGCCGACACAGTCGAGAAGTCCCCATTGTTCGAGTTAGATTACTGCAAAGAATCTAGCTCATACCTGATCTAAATCCCCGCATTGAGAAGTCTGGCAGCAACCTAATTTCCAATCTAGTCTTAGGCCCTTTCCCAATTCCAATCTCCTCAGCAATCCCACAGGTCACGGATAGTACTGTTGTTTGGGCGGCCAGTAACTAGAGGAGGCGATCATCTCCAAACCAGTACTTAAAGAAGAGGGAAGATTCTTCTGTTGCCAACTTGAGACGGATCAGGGGTTCCGCAAGGATCCTACCATGTAGAATGCGCCTACAAGATGGAGAAGACCTGTAGTTGAACCACGCGACGGCTGGATGGATATGCTTGAAATATCTGGCATGTATGAACTTCGTCCAAAGACTGCGACTCACACGTAGTTTTACTACTAAAATACATCAAATTAGCGACTACCACATCCGTCGCTAATCCGTCGGTAAATCAACTTAACGACGGCTAACCGACGAAATTTGGCTGCAAAAATCCATCGGAAAATAGCCCGTCGCTAAACAAAGTCCGTCGCTATTCTGTCGCCATTCGACTGCTTAGCGACGGATTGCCGTCATCATGGATCGAACATTTAGCGATGGCTAGCCGACGAATTTTTGTCAAATCAATTATCGGAATGTTTTTTATACTACTTTTTAGTGACGGACAGGTCCGTCGGTAATATGTCGGTAACTTTGTATCATAGAGTTTCTGATACGGAAAATCTGACACAAATTTATCGCTGGCCGTCACTAATACTCGACAGAAGAACGAAGGTTTAGCGACGGAATAGCGACGGAATATCCGTCGCTTAGGTTCTGGAAATCTTTATATTTCCAGAACCTTGTCGACGGATAATCCGTCGCTAATCCGTCGACATCCGTCGCTAACTGGAAATTCTCTAGTTAGTGATAGAATATTTTGTTGTTCAGCCGTCACCTTTCGTCGCAAGTCGTCGCTAACTGGAAAATTTTTGAAAAAATTTACATAAAACACATCATTCCCTGTTCGTACAATATCCGAAATATCAAAACATCACAATATGCATCACACCTCACACAAACCCACAAACCAATATACCTCACACACCAATATACAAATATCTATCACAAATACATCACACAAACTAACATACATCAATGAACAACAAACCAATATACATCACACACCAATATACAAATATCTATCACAAATACAACACACAAACCAACATACATCAATGAGACCCGGAGCAACCCTCCGTTGAATTTCTACATAATAAAAGTCTAGGTAATAGCATCCAAAAACATCCAAGTCTATAAAATAACCATGTCTAGAAAATAAAAATGCATCAAGAGTTGTAAAACCATCCGAGTAAAACCCATAAATAAGTCTACCGGAAACAAATCCGGTCAAAAATCATATATATATATATATATATATATATATATATATATATATATATATATTGTGCTCTACGTACGCGCAGAGAGATCTCCCTCCTCAGACACTGCGTATATGTAGGATCCACGCCAGCAAGTTCAATATCCATAGGAGATGGATGACTGGAACTCCCGGTACAACTGCCCTCTGGTGCCACCACCTCCTCAGTAGTAGGTACCACTACCGACTCAGCAGCAGGAAGTGGCACTACCTCCTCAGTAGTAGGTACCACTACCGACTCTGTAGCAGGAGGTGGCATTACCTCATCAGTAGCAGGAGGTGCTACTACTTCCTCAGCAGCCATCTGTGCCTCTCTCAAGCGATGTCCTCGGGTCTTGGGTGCCATCTGGTAAGATTGATGAAAACATGGAGATTAATTAGGGATTAAACAAAATGACAATATTAGATATGTAATGTAAAAGATTCATTATTGTATGGAAATGAAAGTATTAGACGTCCTCTGCGTCCTCATATTCCTTTTCGGATACTTCAACCTCCAACGGTGAATGACCTTCAGCAGTCTTGCTTTAAACTTGAAGTCATTAATGACATAGCCTGACAGTACGGAATGAGTCTCACAACCAGGATATAGAGGAGTATCCGCATCGTACACCATATCCTGTCTTTCCGTATATAGTTCACCTTGCGATGACCACAGGCCGTAATCACGTACGAAACCCTTACGAGTCAAATGATCTCTCACAGTCACCACTTCTTCGTAACGTCTATTGCGATAATTACTATATGGCACGATCAACGAAGTAACGATCCATCGTAGATTGGATGTGAAAATCTACGTTGCACTACTTCCCCTGCTTCTCAAGAAGGCCCCCTCTCTGACCCCCCTCTACTTCCCTACTTCTCATTCGACTCTCTCAGCCTCATATTCCGTATCATATGATATCCATCTCAACCAAAGAGTAGAGAAGTGTAAAAATATTAATATTAACCAAGGATCGGTATCAGAATCGGTATCACCATAAATCTCATGGCTTGTTCTACCAGAGCATAATATAAAACCAAACGTGTGAAGCAGAACTTCACATTCAAAATATTAGAAGGAAAAAATTTACGATTGGTGGTAGGGCGAGCCAGAATCCTTTGAAAGTATTTTTGCTTGCCCTACCACCAATCAAAAAAAAATTTCCTTCTAATATTGTGAATGTGAAGCTCTGTTTTACGTTTGATTTTATATTATGCTTTGTTAGAACAAGCTATGAGATTCATGGTGATACTGATTCCGATACTGATCCTTGGTTAATATTAATATTTTTATACTTCTCCATGCTTTGGTTGAGATGTATATCATATGATGCGGAATATGATGCCTCGTGACCCAAATGAGAAGAAGGGGAGTAGGGAGGCTCACTCTATACACTCATCCGCCTCCGATATACACTCTTACTTATGCAAGCCTTTTCAGGTAATCATCATTATACTAGATTTTTGAAAAAATCTATAACTCTGATAGGCCAAAAAGACTTGGCATAAGTAAATTTAATTTTCAACACTTACCTAGCTACTACTAAGATATCTTATATATATATCCTTCTAGGCCGAAAAGACTTGGCATAAGTAATTTTCAACACTTACCTTACGTAGCTCACTCTATACCGATATCTTAAATTTAATTTTCAACACTTACTTACCACCTAGAAACCGCCTAGACGCCTAAGCGATCAATAACAATACTCATAGAAATAGTCTGATACCAATACTAATACCGATTCGTAGGATAAAGTAAATAGATTTGTAATTAAAAATATATAGTCCGATACAGATTTACAATTTTTAACACTTACATTCTCATTCGACTCTCTCAACCTCCTCAGCAGGTAGTAGGGCGAGCCAGAATCCTTTGAAAGGATTCTGGCTCGCCCTACCACCCATTGCAAAGGATTCTGGCTTTCTCTACCGTCTAGACGCCGCCTAAACGATCAATACAGATACTCATAGAAATAGTTCGATACTGATACGTCGTTGCTCTATTTCTCCTGCTTCTCAAGATGGCCCAAAAGACTTGGCATAAGTAAATTCAATACCGATACACTCTATACACTCTTACTTATGCAAGCCTTTTGAGGTAATCAGCATTATACTAGATTTCCGAAAATATATATAACTCTGATAGGCCCAAAAGACTTGGCATAAGTAAATTTAATTTTTAACACTTACCTAGCTACTACTAAGATATCTTATATATATATATCCTTCTACGCTAATCCGATCCAAAACCGCCGATGCTACCGATATCCTCGATACCAATACTCATAGGAATAGTCCGATACCAATTTCGATACCGATACTACTTTGAACCTTGATAGATATATATATATATATATATATATATATATATATATACTAATTTATATACTATTCTATGATACTCCGATCCGAAACCGCCGATACTACCGATATCGCTGATACCAATACTCATAGGAATTGTCTGATACCGATTTCGATACCGATACTTTGAACATTTATACTAAGTTTATATATATACTAATTTATATACCGATACCAATACTCATAGGAATAGTCCGATACCGATTCTGATACCGATACTTTGAACCTTGATACTAAGTTTATATATATACTAATTTATATAATACTAATTTATATACTAAGTTTATATTTCGATATAGATACTTTGTGTGTGTGTGTGTGTGTGTGTGTGTGTGTGTGTTACTACCGGCCCCGGCCCCCAACCCTATCCCCACCACCGTTGACCTCCATCCCCACCACCAACCCAAAACCCGCCGCCCCGAGCCGAAACCCCCCCTCCAGCGACCTCCACCCCCACCACCGCGACCCCCACTCCCACAACCACCGGCCCCCGCCGCCCCCCGCCACCTCGATCCAAAACCCCTCCAGCGACCCCCACCCCCACCACCGCAACCACCACCCCCACCACCACCGGCCCCCGCCTCCCCGTGCTGCCACGACCCGAAACCCCCCAGCAACCCCCACCCCCACCACCGCGACCCCACCCCACCACCACCGGCCTCCGCCTCTCCCCGCCGCCCCGACCCAACCCCCCAGCGACTCCCACCCCCACCACCCCGACCCACACCACCGTCGACCCCCACCGCCCCGTGCCGTCCCGACCACCGAGAGTGAGAGAGAGAGAAGATTACCTGGAGAGAGAGAGAGAGAAAGTCTGCTATCGGATAGAGAAAGTGAGAGAGAGAAAATTTGGGGGGAATAAAAAGTTTCCTCGCCCGTCGGCTAAATTTAAGTTAGGGCTGGAAATTTAGCGACAGATTGGCGACGGATATATTCCGTTGCTATGTGTTGCTATACCACCCTAGCTGGCCGACGGAATATCCGTCGCTATGTGGTCGTTAAATTTTGCAACAATTTTTTTGAATATTTCTTGCCAACTTTTCCAACTAAGCGACAGCATCGTGACAGATTCTTCATCCGTCGCTATATCTCTGTCAAGTTAATGACGGATTGGCGACCTTTGCTCTTTCTTGAAATAAATAAAAAATTATCGGCTTTTCGACGGCAATCAGTCGAAACTTTGTCGATAGTCGGTCGCTAATAGTGATGGACAGAATCCGTCGCTATATGTCCATCGCCAAATGCCTGTATTTTGGTAGTGTTTCCACCATAGCTTCATCGAACAAGCATCCACGACGTGGGACAGCCTGCAAAATCCGAGATCTTCTTTGGCTGTAGGTCTGGCCATGGTATCCCAACTCGTCCAATGATGCTTGTCCTTACCATCGTTGTGACCCCAAAAAAAGTCAACAAAGAGATTTTCAATGGACGTGAGCACCTTCTTTGGGGGGAGAGTAGGCGGCTAAGGTGTATATGGGGATAGAGGAGAGCACGTGATGAATGAGAATTATCTTTCCTCCTGGGGACAGAGTGGCGTTGTGCCACCGCTCAATTTTCTTCCTGATTTTACTAAGCAGCCCTTCGTAGATGCCAGCATTGGAACTACCGTAAACCAGTGGGCACCCTAAGTAGAAGAAAGGCGGGTACGCAACAGAGAATGAAGTAATGTTGGCAATAATGGCAGAATGCTTGTGACTGGTCTTATGGTGGACGTAGATAACACTCCCGTTAGGATTAACACGTTGGCAAGAGCATTCAGAGTGTTGTTGACCACTTCGACCGACCCCAACGTCCCCAGATGAAAAAATAAGGATATATATATATATATATATATATATATATATATATATATATATATATATATATATATATATATAAATATATATATATTTTTTATAATATATATTTTATAATATATATATATATATATATATATATATATATTTTATAATATATATATATATATATATATATATATTATATATATATATTTTTTATAATATATATATATATATATATATATATATATATATATATATATATATATATATAATTGGTATATGGCTTATATATGTGTTTGGAAAGGTAAAGGTATGTTAGGTAATGCATATGGTAAAGAGTAATGAGCTAAGGTATATTGGTATGTGTCACCCCCGTTTCCCGTATTTCGTAATTATACTCGTAATTGGATTTTGGCATGAATTTTATTTTTTCCCAACTTGCGGAGTTTTAGGGTTTTCTCGTATTTTGAGTTTTGGCTTGGCTCGGTTTTAGTTGGCAAGGCTTGGTTTTATTTTGTGGAGTAGGATTGGTTTGGTTTGGTTTGGTTTGGTTCAATATGCTTGGAACACCTTAAGCCTATGATCCTTCCTCATTTCCACCACAACCACCCTCTTTATTATCTCCACCTACCTTTCTCTCTCCTCATAATTCTCTCATTTATTTCTTCATCTTCTTCTTCTTCCTTCCTCAACACCAACACCCATAGGCAAGTGCACCTTGCCACCACTTGAGAACCACTTTTTATTTGTCCATTAGCTAGATTAGGCCATGGTGATCAACATTAGAACTTGACATTTTGTGATTTGGAGTCTCTATTGTTCTAGATCTAAGTTTCTTCTATTTTTGGTTTTGTATAGTTTTGATCTATTTAAGTTGTATTTTTATGGGTTTTGATGTTCCTATGTTGGAGAGAATTGAATTTCTCCCAAGATAGAACTTTGCAAAGTTGGATTTGGACTTTGTTTTGACCAAGTTATGGACTTTTGAAGCTTGGGTTCAAACCATGGAGTACTTGCTGATTTGGAGAAGACAGTGAGCAGTGCGCAAACTTTTTAGCTTGCGCCACTGAGCTGCGCGCGCTCTTTAGCACAGCGCAGTCTGACCCCATACGCTGTCTTTTGGAGGCGTATGACTCGCATACGCTCGCTTGCTTGACAAGGAGTCATATGGACCCCATACGCTGCCTTTTGGAGGCATATGTCTCGCATACGCTCGCTTGCTTGACAAGGAGTCGTATGGACCCCATACGCTGCCTTTTGGAGGCGTATGTCTCGCATACACTCGCTTGCTTGACAAGAAGTCGTATGGACCCCATACGCTGCCTTTTGGAGGCGTATGTCTCGCATACGCTCGTTTGCTTGACAAGGAGTCGTATGGACCCCATACGCTGCCTTTTGGAGGCGTATGACTCGTATACGCTCGCTTGCTTGACTAGGAGTCGTATGGTGTACATACGCTGTCTTTTGGAAGCGTATGACTTGCATACGCTTGACCTGAGCGTGGCTTGACCTGAGCGTAGGTTGGCTTGAGCGTAGGCTGGCCTGAGTGTACGACTTTTGCACTGAGCGTATGGCCTTTGGCTGACTTGGTCTTAAGTCAGCGTGTCAGTTTGGTTTTATTTTCCTTAAGCTTGGCTCTTCTATAGCCCTGTCTATTGATATTTTATTAGATATTTAACGTCCATTTTATATCCTTACGCCTTTTTGTCCTGAACTTGATAATCACGAATTTATGTAATATGTTTGGAAAGGATAATTGAGCCTGACACGATAGTGACCCGTAGTGGTGCACTGCTGACATGAGTAACCTGACATGACCTGATAGTAGCCCGTCGTGGCGCACTCCTGACTAGTACACTTGACCTGATAACCTGACATGCTACATCTTGATAAGCTGTTGCGACGGCTACTTGACATGACATGACCTGTATAATAACCTGGACACCGTGGGTGATTGTGCTTGTATAAATAAACCAGTCCTGTCTTGCATCATGTCTAGGACGGGACTCCTGAGTACCACGGTCAGGAGTACCCACTAAAATGGACTAAGGCTAATAACTAGAATAACACAGTAGTCATGAAGAGATTTCCCAGCTACAGGCAATCCCGTTACCTGGGCGCGCCTGGGATCTGTAGCCTGCCGTCAAGTTGGGTACATTTCCAGCACACTGTCATGTGTTGCACCCTTTAAGCTACTTAAGGGTACATGCGTTTCCTGGACGATGTACCCACCTGAATTCAACCCTAATCTTTCGATCTGGGTTACCTGGATGGTCTGCAGGGCTTGTGGCTGTGGAATAATCTCGCTGCATCCTGTTAGTAATTAGGCTTGTGACAACCCTAGTTAGTTAAAGTATCAAGCCGTAATTCTTGCTTGGCCGTGAAATGATTGGATGGAGTCTAACCAGTCTAGTCTTGCCCCGATCCAGTTCCAGATTGCTGCATGACCAGAATGCTTGTATTTATTTTACCGATAAATGGTGAGAATTCTAAGTTCTGTTCAGACGAAGGGTTACAACCCCGGTCCTTGTTTGGTTCATGGGTTGTAACCTGGTTATCTGAAGAGTCCCATGGTTATCTCATCGTGTATCACCCGCCAGGTTTCTCCTTATTAATTGTCTTTATTATGTAATTATTTTCTTATGATTTGATGTGCTGGCTTTTGTTCTTATTTCGTGGCCTCCTTTGTGGCACTTGCTCTTTTTGGGGTCTGACCCAGCTGGTTTTGTGTGGCCAGATTTCGGAGCAGCTCCCGAGGATCTATCGACCTTCCAGCCAGATGGTGGCCACTAGACGGAACCCTGGCAACGAGTGGGTTTATTTTTGATCTCCCACTTTACTGTAATAATATTCTTTTGAGGCGTTTAGCCGACGAGCACCTGTTTAGCTCGATTGCACTTACTTACTGTCTGCCTGCGGGCTGTAACATGATTAACAGATCCTAGGGTAGATCATGTATGACTAAACTCTTGCTAGTCCTGACATTTTGTAACGACTAGCTTCATGATCAGCTGAATATGTAATGTTTGGGACGCCTTACTATTGTATATTTAATGATCATACTTCTTGTAACCTTTTACTTACTTGCTTGTGATTGAGACACTAGGCTTGTTCATGACCTTAAGAGACTGTTGGCTTGTAGATAAACCCTCATGTATCTAGACAGCCGTGACCGTATAGCGAGATGGATTCCATTTCATATACGTAGCTGGCTATGTCTGCCCCCGCTCTCCAGTATTCTGGTTCTGGGGCGTGACAGTATGAGTCCACACATATATATTTTAGAGTATGATACATAAGCTATTAGCTAGTATTATCTAATATTAGCTAGGATAACTTGGTATGGCTAGGTGATGACTAGAAAATCTAGTTTAGCCAAGGTATTGACCATAGAACTAAGGTATTGACTAATAGTTAATGTATTTGAGATACAGGCTAAATGTATTAGGTAAATGTGTGATGCGGGTTAAGATACCATGATACAGGGTAAGGTAAATAGCTATAGACCAAGGTAATGCTAGAAATTATAGGTATAAGTATATATTAGGATAATATATGCTAAAGACTTATTAGTATAGCCTAAAAATCTAGTGTCGGCCGAGTATTAACTAGTATTTGCGGTTAGCTATGGCCGATCCCGAGCCTCTCTCTCTCTCTCTATATATATATATATATATATATATATAAATCAATATATATATATATATATATATATATATATATATATATATATATATATATATATTTATTTATTTATATATTTATATGTTAATATATTTTTATATATATTATATATATATATATATATATATATATATATATATATATATATATATATATTTGCGGTTAGCGGTGGCCGATCCTGAGCCTCTGTATATATATATACAGAGATCAGAAGTTTTAAGGAAAAACAAACCAACCATAACCTAAAACCCTAGCTTCTCCCCGTGCCTCGACCATGCGCCGCCCTGTCGCACGTCCGTACGCTGCCACTCTCCTTCATCCAGGCATGCAGCCGCGACATCAGCGTCAGCAACTGCAGCGCAGCAGTAATACAGAGTAGTAGAAGTAGTCCTAAACGGTCAAGTTTGTGGCACGATTTCTCAACGCTCGCTTGAACGTTTAGTGAGCCAATTGCTCAGGTACGAAGACAACCTAAACCCCTTCAATCCCTTTCAATTAGTTTTTTTATAAACTGAATTAAAACATTAAAAATTCAAGATCAAAATAGAAAAAAAATAGTTTTCTGTTAAAAACAAAACACAAAAAATTTGACCAAACCCCTAGTTTAGAAGGTGATTATCTTGCAGGATATTAGGTATTTTTAAAATTTACTTGTACAACCTTATAGACAACCTATACGAGGTTAGAACTCCACTTTTGGTTTTATTTTTAGTCTATTATATTTTTGTTAACACAGTTTCAAAAATTGGAAGAAAAAAAATTATTTTTTGAAAATCCAAAACCACCGTTACGAAGTCCATCCCGACAAACCAGACAACTTAGTTGCGAACCAGTCGCATCAAAAGGTACGTATGGACGTATAGGCTGGCCACCGATACGTAAAGGACGTACGATATAGTATAACTGCTAATAGAATTGCATGCAAAAAGACTTATTAGTTATTACTTGTACTGTGTAGGACATTGGGCCGGGAGAACACGATTGGATGTTGACTACCTTCATATCTATCGTGGACTAGCTCGCTACTGTGGAATGATAGGTATGTTAACACAATGATTATGTCATATTTTTTAATATGGCTAATTAATTAAGTTTAACATAATGATGTCATTAATATTTTTGTAAGCACTATCATGTTGCTACTTAAACATAACATTGTCCTACTGTTTATTAAATTTATCATACTGCTATTCTGTTTTGTTCGTCTAACTTGCTATTTGCAAACAAGCAATAAGTATGATCAAACCAAGACATATGCTATAAAGAATTAATAATGGGCCAAAAATAGTGTTATATAAAAAGATTTTTCTGAACCGCCTAATGACCTATTCTGGGCCTCGCACTCGAGGGTTCCGCTCCCAGGTTAGCGGATAGGGGTTGAGGGGGCTGCGACTCCTGTAGGGGTTCGTGGGCGAAGCCTTCGAAAGGTATTCAGATTTCCAAATCTATTTATCTTTGGACGACTCTCGTCAAGGGAAAAGTCTATTATGGTACAAAAGAAGAAGAAGAGTCAGCCATGGCTAGAAGATTCATTTAGACATGTTTATGCTGCTCGAGTTTATCTTTCTTATGTAATTTTAAACTTTATTGAGTCTATGACTTTTGTGCATCGAGTCGCACTTGGTACCAGAAGTCCACTCGACCAAACAAAGTCCACTCAAACAAAAGCTGAAACCCATTCACAAAAGCCCAACCCAAAACCCAACAACTCATTTCAAAATAGGCCAAAGATCCATACCTAATTTGTCCACCGAACTCGGACCAAACTCGGTCTTGATAATTTTGGTAATCTAGACAGTTGTGCAAATCCCTGATATTGTGGTTCATAACGTTAGGAAAATTTCAAATATAAACTCGAACTCTACCTGAACTCGGTCCACAAAAATCATATAAATAGGCATGGATTCCTACATTCTTACTCACTCACCGACAATTCATTCTTGTACCCTATAGTGAGAAAGTCTCTGAGCTTTAATCTTTTCATCCCTAAGATAAACTCCCTCAGCCTTTTTGTTTCAAGTATAATCTCGGTTAGAAGTCTAAAAAGAGTTATAAAAGCTTCGTCTATAAAAGCTTCTCTTCTATTTCGAAGTTGATGAGCCCTTCGGATAAAAGCTCGTGGTTGAAGTTGTTGTGCCAAAAGGCACAAGGTGTAAGGAGCTGCAAGTACTTTGGATTCAAAGCTTGTGTTTTACTATTGTGACTATAGTGGATTCAACTCCGAGCAAGAGTTCTCGAGCCTGGACTAGTCTACTCAGAGAAAAACTAGGATAACGTATTGGTGTTTGCGTTTTCTCTCTAAACTCTACTGCTTTTAATATTTGTCTTATACATACACAATATTATTCTGTTGGTTGCACTCTGCCCTCACTTACAATAATTTTTATTGGATAGATATTTCCGCTGCACTCTATTCAGCCCCTCTAGAGTTGCCCAAACGGTCCTATAATTGCTATCAGAGGGGGTGCTCTTTCTATAGGAATTATTGCTCATAGCAATTATTCCTACAATTGGTATATCAGAGCTGGAACTCTTTATATCGATCTTACTTATTGTACCAATTGCTTCATCAATTGACATTAGAGCAAGATCTCTTATTACCGGACTAATATCCCTAGAGTTATGGAAACTATTGGATCTATCTACACCAACAATGGTGAAGGATAGTCGACAAATAGACCACCCCTATTTGATGGTACCAACTATACATACTGGAAGACACGTAAGAGCTTTTATTTAAAATCTATTAATTTTGATTTATGGTTATGTGTCACTAATGGCTACAAAAAGGTTGACAAGACAGGTGATGATTATACTAAAGATAAGAAGAAAATAACAAGCTATGATGCAAAGACAATATATGTTCTTCACTGTGCTATATACGTAAATGAGTTCAATCATATCTCCACATGCAATACATCACATGAGATATAGAGACTACTGGAAGCAACTCATGAGATCTGCGAAGAAACTGAAGGAAGCTACTCCAAAAAAGAAGAAAGTCATCATAATGCTGCAAGTATGTGTAGAATGGCTTCAAATGAGAAAACAGAAAGCTTAGAAAGAAATATAAGTATTTGGTTTGAAAATGAAGCTAACAATTCAAAAGAAGAAAGCCTTCGACATACTTCAGACTCATGCTTAACGGTAACCAAGGTAGAAGATAATTCTTTATTTGAAGAATTTTCTTATGATGAATTATTTGATGCTTCGTTGATTTATTTGAAGAACACAAGAAAGTTCTATATAAGTATAAGCAAGCTAGAAAGGATATTTTATCATATAAGCTCGAAATAAAAAAGCTTACTTGCTTATTGAATGATATAAGAGACACTTCTACTTCTAATAACTCTGCTAAAATATCCACAATTGAGTTTAGATTGCATGAGACACTTGAATGCATTGAGAAAAGCATTTAAGAAAATTCTAAACTTAAGGAGGAACTAGGATCAGAAAAGAAGAAGTATTCTATCACTTCACGTAGAATTGATGCACTCACTACTAAACACGATGATCTTGTTGCAAGCTCTAAAAAGTTAGAGATTAGATAAGTAAAACATGTAATACAACCTATGACTCAGTCTAATACAAGACACATGACTCATCATAAAGTCACACACAACAGATCATCTATAAAGAAAGCAAGCAATGTTAAAGCTTCACAAAAACATGCCTTTATCTATACAGAGCCACGGAAGAATGTTTATATCATACATCACACCTATACACCTTCAAACACAAATAGTCATGTTACGTCTATTGTGGTTTGAAAGGACACATATCCAGACAGTGTTATGTCAGAAACAAGTTGATATGAGTTGCCCAAAGCTAACAAATATGGTACAAATTTATTTGGATACCAAAGTCTCTACTAATCACATGGGCATAACTCTCTGTATCAAGACGTAGTATCAAGGGAACCGTTGGTGATTGCAAAGCTACAAATGTCATCTTTCAAGCAATTGTACTAACATAAATGTGGTCACTAGAACCACTTTGGTAACATGTTTCCTAAAGTAGATTTCAGCATCTAACATTTTTTTAATAAATTTCTAACTCTCATTTCATATTCTTTAATTGATTTGTCTTTAATTGTGATTTTGAGAGATGATGCTTATTTGAATAAGACTATACATGGATATTTTGTTCTTATTACCACCATACTTATTAGTGCACACTTATATTATATATTTATCTCTATAGTGCACTATGAAAACGTTTTGAAAAAAAGTTTTTAGTATCTTGATCTTGATGAATTTTTCTTTGGGAATTTGCTATCTTATATTTACTTTGTAAATATAATTGATTTGTTTGGGGTATTTTGACGAATTGTTACCCAATGATTTTGTATCACCTATGGATACATGTAATTGATACATCTTATACCGTATGCTACATTATTTTAAGATTTTTCAAATCCATAGAATATAATTGATGTCATATTACATAAATTGTTCTTAAATTCTCGGTTATTAAATAAGAATTTTTTTGGATACACGCTGAAAGGGTCCTTCTGTCACAAAGGCATAAATAGCTTAAGCGACACGATTTCAAGTGTCTTCGGACTACCACTAGCTGGAAATCGGCCCCTATAGTTAACCCAATATTGATCAACGATTTAGAAAGTAAAGAGTTATTGAGGACTATTTGCAATTATTATCTGGGGGACTTTGGATTTTAGCTTTGATGGATAATATTATCTAATGATAATGTTTTTACAAAAGGTAACATACATTGATCTTCCATAGGTTAATATTTGTTTTTCTGTCACACTATTCTATATTTAGACTTGATTTGATCTTATGACTACTCATTGAATATTATGGTCTTCTGATATGTTCTTAAGCGTTTGTGTAATATTCATGATACTCGTTTTATCAAGATTTTATTATTATCTTCTTAAAGTTAATAACTGCCTATAGCAGTAATTCTTTACGGGGAGAAGTCAAGCATATTGAATTTTTCTCTCTCAAAATATTTCTTTTCTTTAACCCTATGATTATTAGATGGATACTGTGCTAAGGTTTTAAAAGGAAAGAAATAAATTTTGATAAGAAGACCTAATATTTTGATGTATTAGTTTCCTACATCTGGAAATATCTCTCCTGGATTTAAATCTGTCAATAGTATTAATTTTGGATATACCCATGTAAAGGGGGAGAAGTTATTTATTTCAAATCAATTATTCCCCTGACATTCCATATATCTATAATACTATATATTTGGGCATTTACCTAGTCATGTTTTATTTGTTCAAAATAGACTATTTATGATTTATGGATTCTTTTATTAAAGTTTTTTTCGTGATACAAAAATTCGAATCATCGCTGTCAGTCTGAGGACTAAACGGACGCATTCGAATATTTTTTAAGACAAATTTTCATAATAAATTCTGTATTTCGAAAGTCTTTTGATTTCTTTCTGTTATTTTGAGTCTGTCCATTACTCGAATGCTATTTTTAAGATAGTTTTTAAAATCCTTTACGGTCTTGAAATTATTTTTATTATTTAAACATTTTTTATATTTTTTAATTGGAGATATATTTTGTTTGTTCATCTTTAAGAGTTTGATTAGTGGATATTTATTTTACTTGCCTAAAGATGATATTTTGTTTTGAGTTTGAAACTTTATATGCATTGATCAAAGGAAAGAAAGATGCATATCTTAAAAGTCCCTTAGATCATGTGACTATTTTATCTATTTCATGCATATAAATGCTTTTGAAGTAGATTTGCATATTTTAAGGGAGAGCAAACTAATTAATTCGATTCATTTATACCCTTAATATATAGTATACCTATTTCATCATGGACCTATAGTCTTTTACTTTATTCTTATCGATTGTGTCATGATGTTTTGATTTATGAAGGGTTTATGAGAGAATATATGATTCTTATTGATTCTCTCATTTTATATGTGTTTTTGAAGGTTCTTTTGCCAAATATATTTAATTATCTTTATTGATGATTCTTTTGAGTTTAAATTGATTTGGCTTTTTTTATTGAGGTTTTATCTCAAAGTTCATGATTATCTTATTTAGATTGGTCATACTTTGCGGAGAAGCATTCAAGTCGACTGCATTTTTTTCTTAAGTATTCCTTCTCCTTTATCTTCATGTCTTTTCATATACCATGCTAAGGTAATTGAGTTCAAATGCATAAACTTGGGTAAGTAGATATATTCTAGTATTTCTATTATTTTTTTTCAATGATTATACTCCTTATGGAATTGATTCACTAATTTGTTTGGGCAAATTATGAATTATATATTTTTTGTGATTATTGTTAAAAGTCTTAGTATATCTTCTAAATATACTATATTTGGTATTGGTATATACTAGATCCACAAATCTAATCATCATGGATTATTTATGACTAATGATTGATTTCTATTATATTGGTATCTACTTTTTATTAAAATCCTTTATTGGTCTCTTTCAAAACTATGTTTATACTCTTTATCAGATTGTGTTTTCAATGATTTTTTTTCTAATTTCTACCCTAATGCCTGATCACAATTATTTTTGCCTTCCTCCTACTATGGTATATTTACTTATGCTTGAGTTCATTTTATCTCTTATTACGGGAGAGCTAATTTTTTATTATGTCAACTGGGGAGAAATAAGTTTAAGTTAGTACACAATTTTATAGTAATATGTGTTTATTAGTGATACATGTATCTATCGTATCTATCTTAAACTTAATTGATTTTCCATAATCGAAAAGGGAAAGATTGTTAGCTCAATGATTGTATTATATTTTTTTAATATGTCTAATTGATTAAGTTTAACATAATGATATCACTAATATTCATGTAATTACTATTATGTTGTTACTTAAACTTAGCATTATCCTGTTGTTCATTAAATTTATCATATTGCTATACTTCTTTGTTTGTCTAACATGTTATTTGCAGATAAGCAATAAGTATGATCAAACCATGACATATGCTACAAAGAATTAATAATGGGCCAAAGACGACGTTATACAAAATAATTTTCTGAATCGCCCAATGACCTATCCGGGACCTCGCACTCGGGGGTTTTACTACCTAGTTAGCGGACAGGGGTTGAGGGGGATGCACCCCTCCTGCGGGTTCGGGGGTGAAGCCCCTGAAAGTTATTCAAATTTTCAGATATGTTTATCTTTAGATGACTGTTGTCAAGGAAAAAGGCTAGCATGGTACAAAGGAAGAAGACGAGTCGTCCATGCCTGCAAGATTCATTTGGACATCTTTATACTGCTCCGGTTTATCTTTCTTATGTAATTCTATAATTTATTGAGTCTAGGACTTCTGTACATCTAGTCGCACTTGGTACCAGAAGTCCACTCAACCAAACAAAGTCCACTAAAATAAAAGCCTGAAACCCATTCACAAAAGCCTAACCCAAACTCAACAACTCATTTCAAAATAGGCCAAAGATCCATACCTAATTTGTCCACCAAACTCAGACCGAGTTCAGGCCGAACTCGGACCGAACTCGATCTTGGTAATTTTGGTAATCCAAATAGTTGTGCAAATCCATGATATTGTGGTTCCTAACATTCAAAAAAAATTAAATATACACCCTAATTCTGCCCGAACTTGGTCCACAAAAATGATATAAATAGGCATAGATTTTCACACTCTTACTCACTCACCTAAAATTCATTCTTGTATCCTATAGTGAGAAAGTCTATGAGCTTTAATCTTCTCATCCCTAATATCAACTCCCTCAGCCTTCTAGTTCCTAGGGCGATCTCGGTTAGAAGTCTAAAAAGAGTTATAAAATCTTTCTCTATAAAAGCTTCTCTTATGTTATGAAGTCGATGAGCCCTTCGGATAAAATCTCATGGTTGAAGTCGTTATGCCTTCGGATAAAAGTACAAGGTGTAAGGAGCTGCAAGTACTTCGGATTCAAAGCTTGTGTTTCACTATTGTGGTTGTAGTTGATTCAACTCCGAATAAGAGTTTTCTAGCCTGGACTAGTCCTCTCAGAGGGAAACCAGGATAAAATCTCGGTATTTGTGTTTGCTTTCTAGACTCTGCTGCTTTTAATATGTCTTACACATACACAATATTATTATGTCGGTTGCACTCTGCCTTCAGTTAGAATAATTTTTATTGGATAGATATTTCTGCTGCACTCTATTCACCCCCATTTAGACTTGCCTAAACGGTGCTACAAGGTAGATTATATGCAATAGACTCGCTCGATACTGAGAAGTGGTATACATTACTTAGACTCGCTACTGAGGTACTGAATTATTTTGACTTGACTTGGTGGTCATACGGTCATGCACTGTTCTCGAATTGCATCACACATAGAATGATTAGGCGTCCCTTAGATCATATGTATTATATTTGGTTGTATGTTTCTACTTTTAGTCATTTATATATAATCAGTATATCGTAGCATCTTTTTATGTATCTTGTTACGTCCCTCTGAGGACCTGGTGATCTCTCTAGGTAGTTGATTGCGCGAAGTTAGTTCGCTGATCGTAGTGGTGTTATTTTTGGTTCGGGTATCTTTTATGATTTCATATTTACATTTATCACCTTCATTCTGCTTATTAGCCAAGTTTTATAGACCTATATTGTTCTACGGGTCTATTCAAACATATATATGATTGTGCTGCAGACCATGACACATATTGTTTATTCTTGATTCTTACTCATTTTGTGGATTGAGATATATCATAGGTGATTTGATAGATAGATTTAGAAATCAAGACAACTTTTATGTATTCTAGCTAGGCTGGAGTCCACTGGATACGTAGTTGGCATGTTTACATATCTTAGTCCTAAGTATTTTAGGACTGGGGTGTTACATATTTTTGTGGTGGCCCATGCATGTCAGAGCATATCATTTCGGTTGCGTTATTGTACCGAACGAGGCTGTAATAGGATAATGTATTAAGATCTCAATCCAAAAATTACTTTGAAAACTCTTTTAATTTTGTCCATCGTCTTTGTAACTCGAAATTAAAGTCGATCAACTTCCTTCACCTCCTTATTTTGGACTCTCGTCTTTCCCTAATTCGGAAGGACGAAGACTCGTGCTTGATGAACCATCTACTCTACCATTTGATAGGACGTAGTTGATAGTTTTTTATATAGGAAAGGCTGGGTTGGGTAGAAACCTTTATTAATTGGACCGAGTAAATTGGTTTGGCAATATAGAATTCATATAAGCGACTCAACCCTAACGAGAGACGTAGGGATAAATAGAATGGAATCATTCCACTATTTAACTATGTTTGAATCCAGAGGATTAGAGGTAACTGTAGAAGCATGAAAAAAGCACAGTCGTGACAAAAGCGCAAATAGCAACAGACGCTGCCTATAGTTCACAAAAGCGCAGAAAATAATGATTGTCTAAAAGTGCAGACAAAAACAAATCACAAGAAACGAATGAAGACAGTGCGTAAAGGAAAAGTTATTTATTAAAATCATGTCTACAAAGATCTATTACAGATTCTTGATGATTACATATAAAGACTAAAACACCTAAAAATCTACAAGTGGGTAGTCTTCAGAAAGGGCACAGCCCCCAAATGCGCAGTAATATTGGAGCGAATCACTTTCTCGTCAGAGCAAGCCACTTCCTAGCAAGACGCGGAAGAACTCCAATATGGCCAATGAAATAGCCATTGGCCAGAGCTAAAATGCAGCTCCTACTCACATACTGCTGCAGCTCTTAACTAGGGCATAGTACAACTTGTGGCTCTTCGGATTGGCATTAATCAAAACCCGGAAGCTTGGATCTCGAAGACCTCCAAGATGTTGTTCAGGTTCGAACTCCTCATGCCAAACGCTCAAGTGCATCTCAAAATCCAAGCAGTTTTTCTACAAAGACATAACTTCTTTGAACGAAGAGATCCACAACCTACAGTCGACTTGTGCAGGCCAATGTTCGTTCGAAGCTAAGTCGGGATCGAGCATGATGTGGAGAATGCTAAGAGACAGTGGGCTTGACTCCTCTATGAAGCTTTCGTTCATATAGGTTGGGTGTGGCCCAACCCCAAAAGCCACGTGCCGATCGGTCAAAGACACCCAATTAATGGGATGAACCTCGGATTCAGCACAATGAATCTTATTTAATATATTCATTTTTACTGAATCCTAAGCCATGAACTTCTTGAATTCCCTAAAAGACTGCGATAATTAAAGGAGAGAATGTCGATTCATTCATTCAGGAGCAGTCATTAATTCATAACTTCAACAAAAACTGGCTCTTTCGACTCAGAAGCACGGCCACACCCTTCGATTCAAAAGTACAACCATTTCCTTCAACTCAAAAGCGAAGCCACTTCGGTTCAACCAGAAGCGCAATGCCTTCGGTTCAAACAAAAGTGCATCTCCCTCGTTTCAACACAAAAGTGCAGCCCATTCAATAGGCTCCTTCGGAAGACTCTGTTGCCTGAAGCACTCTTCTCGTCGCCTAAAGCGTAGTGACTTGGTTGTCTTCAAAACAGTCTCCTCATAGCCCAAAAGTGCAGTGACTCCGTCATTTTCGAAGCACAGTCTACTCGTCGCCCCAAAGCACAGTGACTCTGTTGCATGAAGCAGTCTCCTCGTCGCCGAAGGTGAAGTGACTATGTCGTATTCGACCCCAATGCACAGTGACCCTGTTGCCTGAAGCAGTCTCCTCGTCGCCTAAAGCACAGTGACTTGGTTGTCTTTGAAACACAGTCTCCTCGTCGCCCAAAAGCGCAGTGACTTCGTCATCTTCGAAGCACAATCTATTCGTCACCCCAAAGCGCAGTGACTCTCTCGTCTTCAAAATACAGTCTCCACGTCGCCCAAAAGTGCAGTGACATCGAAGCCTCACCAGAAGTACAGCTCGCATAGATGCGTAGTCCTACGAGGTGACATTATTCTACGTAGCCAGTCTGGTACCTATATATTTTTAGATATTACCCAATCGGTTTGTTTTAACCAGCGCTCTTAAAATAAGAACAGTGTTTGATTCTGTTAATAAGAGTAATATCCTATCGGTTTGTTTAAACCACCACTCCCAAAGATAAGGACGGAGTTTGTTCCTATAGACGAGGGCCAAATCCAATCGGTTTGTTTAAACCAATGGCCCCCTAAGATAGGGACAAAATCTAACTTTAGGGATAGGTACAGAATCTACTTGGGTTCATCCAATCAACGTTAAACACACGCCATGTGTCGTTTACTCAGTTATGTTGATAACTCGCCAAGATCTTGATAAAAGAGAATATCAGCGTTCGCCATGTGTCAGCTCAGCAGCAGCCCTCACCGTGTAGTCTTAAGATTCTCTCATATCTCTACATGTAGCTTTCCTGCACATCATATATGTGCTTGCCTATAAATAGAAGGAATTTTCCTTCGATCAATAGGCTTCGAAATCTTCAGTTACTTTGGCGTCCTCTTGATTGGCAACCCAGACTTCCAATCACAAGCACTAGAAAGTCAGAGAAAGTTCAACTCGTCGTCAGATCGTCAATAGACTAAAGCAGCCGCTGCAGTGCTCGATCTCCACCATCACACTTCCCTAGAAATTTTGTACTTAGATCTCCTTTTTAGGAATTGATTATACTTTTTACACATTTAATATACAAAAAGTTCGTATGACCTTTTGTCATGGCAAATAAGATGGCGACTCTGTTGGGGACTTCATTTTCCAATAACGAGAATATGGTGATGCAATTTGACTATAACTTGCTGGGATCTTCTCAAAAGATGTTGGTCGTACGTTTAGAGCAGCAAGCTTTTGAAGATCTCCTCTCTGAAGAGATGTCAAGTCCTTCAAAGCGGTTCGTAAAACCGAAGAAGACTCAATGTACCTGGGTATCGAAGACTGCTGTGACGAGCAGTAAGGTGGACGGGACTGTGCTCCAGAACCCCCTGAACGATGAAGCCCCAAAGAAAACCTCAGTTGCAGCTGCCATGTCGCCTCACTCAGTTCTCACTTCAAAAAGTGCGACAAGGAGTACGGCTTCCTTGTGGCAGGTTTGATAAAGGTACAGCACCGAAAGAAGCACACAATGGCCCACCCGCTCAAGGAGGAAGCCATACAGACGAGAACTTCTATCTTTGTCATAATTGCCTACCCATCGAGTAAGGCTATATTGGATTCTGAACGTTACGCACCTTTTCGGGGTAACGTGAAGAGATCCAAGGCAGCACCTGCCTTACATGGCTAAAGTGCTACGCCAACAACTCAGTTGGACTCTGAATACTACGTACCTTCTAGGGGTAGTAGGAAGAAATCCAAGACAGCCTGTGCCTTGTGCGATCAATATGCTATGCCGGCAGCTGACCAAAGGCCCGTATTAATAGTCACGTGTACAGCCAACGAAAAGCTGTACTTAACTGGTTCGAGTGCTTTGATGCCTCAATCGGTAAAACCTCGCTGTCACCTGAGTGCTCATGAGAACAACTCAAGCCAGGGGTACATATTGTAGATATAAAATTATGCAAGCAGCGTTGCTGTGAACATGGAGTAAGTCTGTCTCAGCAGCAACTCTCTGATCAGGACCTAAGCATATCTCATGCGCAGGAACTGAGAAGAGGGAAGCTACATTCACATTCTTACTCCCGTATGCAGCTTCCCTACACGCATGGAAAGAATATAGGAGTAGAGACCTCGACAATTCCCTACAAGCGTAAGGTGTGGGAGGAGTCTGCGGCACAGGGCATGTCAAAACCAAGGCACACTGTACCAAGATCACCATCAACTGTTGCTGTTGTAAAATGACCACATCGCCACCGAAGAGGCGGTCCGTCTTCCAAAGACAGTGACCGATGGAGTCTGCACACCAGAGATCGTCAAGTACAGAAGAAGGTAAACTCCGTATTGCTTCATGCAACACGGTGCAGGGTTCTCCCTCTCTCAAGAAACTCTCAAAGAATCCTCCCGTTTTGGCCAACAAATCCAAAGGCCGACCTGGGGTAGTAAGACGGCGGTGCCCCATACTGGTGTGTTCTAACACATGTGCTCTAAATCTGGATCCTTGCCGCAAGGAGATGACGATGCAGCTACAACATTAGCTGGGGGTAGCTAGCCCTCTACCATTCATGATAATCCTTCGTTTCAACCCAATGAAGGATTATCATGGGTGCTAGCAGCCAAAAAGCGGGGGGTAGCAATTGTAATGAATCTGGGGATGATTGTAATCTACCTGTTTATCCTCAAGACGATGGGACAAAGGCATCTGAACCAGAGAGCGAAAGATCCATTGTCCCTTCTACTTATCCGCACATGATGTCTGTTTTTATGGCTGAAGGTGATAACACATAAAGCAGTGAAGGATCCAGTCATCAAAAGCGTATAGAGGCCCTTGAGACAGGTCTAAATACATTTGAGACAGGTCTAAATACGTTTAATGACACTATGCAAGCCTTGACTTCTGTCGTCCTGGAGATCAAGGAGAAATTGATGCCCAATGTCCCTACTCTTAAAAACCAAGACCCGGGGACTAACGGGCGGTCCAATGCGCCTCACAAGCCAAGCAGTATGGCCGTCATCTACTCCATCAACAACGGGACCTACGATATCGAGTGAAATGCAGCAGGCCGTCAAAGAATTGTACGCTCGCTACGATGCCAGAGAAAAGCGAGAAGGACTCTAAAAGATGGGAATTCGACAACCATATCCTACCGAATGGGATAATATGATCTATCCTCCCAAATATAATCAACAGACGCTCACGTCCTCCGATGCAAAGGAGTCTCCCAGTCGATACCTGAGGTATTTTGCCTTATTTATAGGGCATCTATCGAAGGATGACGCTCTACTTACAAACATATTCGTAGAACTCTGCAAGGGGTAGCCTACGAATGGTTTTGCAGCCTCCCGGACAATCGTTCAAAGACTTGAAGAGCCTATTCCTCAACTGATTCTATGAAGGAGGAATGGACATGACAATGTCGACTCTCATGGACATCATCCAGAAGGAGAAGGAACCTGTACGCACATACAATAAGTGCTTTTGCCAGACAGCTCTGAGGTTACCCTCTCGTATACCCGAGCCCATGTTTATGGACTCATGCTGCAAGAACATGCTTTCTGTAATCAAATTATGGCACAGTGCTCCATGCATAGAGTGGACGCCTTTTATTATAGAGGCGAATGTAGCTGAAAGAAAAGCTCGGGTCGCACAATTGCTAGGACTAAATTTTCTCTCTCTCTCGAGGATAAAGAAAAGCGCTCATCCGACAATAATCCTGCCCACAAGCACGAAAAATGGAAGCAAGCCCTAACCGTCAACATCTCTAAAGGTTCAGTAACAATGAACCCGAAGATGGTTAAAGCACAGAGGTTGAAAGAGACCGATTCCTTCAACGATGAAGATACGCTAGAACTCTTTAATATGTTGACAAAGGGTGGCAAGTTTCAACTCCTGCCACCTAAGTGTCCCGACGAAATAGGAAAGGTAGACAATCCGAAGTACTGTCACTATCACCAGTACGTTCACCATTCAACATGCGACTACTATATGTTGAAGAGACAGATCCAGCACCTCATCGACGCCAAGGTCATCGCACTCGACTACAAGGAAAAGATTGGCATGCCAATATGGTCACCCTCCAGTTCAAAAGTTTTCTGAAAATAGAGGCTCAAGACGGTGTCGTCCCCATCCTAAGGGAGACAATGGAAGTAGTCAACCTTCCACTTACCCGTGATAATTCTCAAGGCCTCATCCCACTTATGACGCTCCAAGGCAAAGTTATGTAGATCTATCCTGATCTTGCCCCAGATATGATGCGGATTGTGGTGTGCTTTGTTAAGCAGAAAAAAGTTAAGTCGTGTCGTATAGTTTCTACCTCGACTGATGACACTGTGGTTACCACTCGCTCGGCTCACCAGCGAGAGGACAACCAGGCTGTGGAGGAAGAAGTACCTTCACATGCTACTCCCACTGCACCCGATGTATCGGAAGCAAGTCCGTCAAGCCCCTGCGGCAGATAAGCAGAGGCAGAAGGAGGTTTACTTTGACAAACCTCTAAGGAAAGACTCGGCAGTAGGGTCGATCAAACCCTACAACTTTGACATATTGGCGCAGCTTGCCAATACTCCGGCTCGACTGTCACTCATCGAGCTCCTCCGTATCTCCAAAGTGACTCGAGACACCCTCAGCGAAGCTTTACAAAATGCTGACTCCTTCCTCACTCAGGTGTAGCCACCCATGGAGGATCCTGCCGTATGCCCATATTATCATAGTGTGGTCGAGATGATTCCTAACATTAACGTCACCCAGCAGGACATGCTACTAAAGAACAACCAGCACAATAGACCCCAGTACTATACGGGGTACGTTGGTGCCATTAAGGTCAATCGCATCCACATCAACCACGGCTCTTCTCTTATCATCATCCCTCAAAGTTTACTCCAAGCTTTGGGGATCCCGATGCATCGGTTGACCGCGTCAAACACTACAATCAGCGGCTTCAACGCTGGAAAGGATGAGCCCCTGGGCAAGATTCGCCTGAAATGGCAGATAGGCGATCTCCAAACAAACGTGACTTGCTACGTCATTGATGCTGATATAAACTACAATATGCTATTGGGTCGACCACAGATTCATGAATACATGATCTACCCTCTACTCTCCATTAATGCATGAAGTATGTGGCCATCGACTGGACTATTAAGACCAAATTTGCTGATACCGACCCATTCTGAGGACTCGAAGCATACCGTACGGATGCTGATCTCTACAAATCAGTCCCATGGGATGATGACGCCAATAATGCCGACGATGAGGCCAAACCGCATCGAAAAGTACAATTGTCAGTGAAGAACCCTTGAGGGTTCGATTGAAGGGGAAGTCTCCCCAAACTCCAGCCCCCTTTGTCATCAAGCTTTGAGGAAAGGCTCCCACTCGGCCGCTCTCAATAATATCAGCTGCTAGCCATGAGCCTATGCAAATAAGCCTCCCCCTTAAGGCCCCAAAGCCAGCTTTGAGGTCGGAAGAACCTCCGACTATAGCCCCCTTAGTGGTCAAGTTAAAGCGGAAGCCTCCTCCACCTTCCCCCATGGCGGCCCTAGTTCTCATTGACGATGAACTAGGAGACTATGTATGCGCCAATGCTGAGGCACATTCCTTAGATGATATAATCCCACGCGAGAAGATTTTTCCTTTCATTAATAGAAAGTTATGTTTGAATTACTCATCTGCACACTAGACTACTAGGTATTTCTTAGACAATGCTCTGTATATGTTACAAAAACAAGTGACAACCGCTAATCTCGCAAGCCGAGTTGTCTCGTCTCGAGGCACCTACTTCTTGGTTCCAGTAAGGAAGAAAGAGGAGGAACCCGTCATCTTTGGAAGATTGGAGAACCCCCAATGGCTAGCTCCGGCAGAACCTAAACTTGATAACGACAATATGCAGCTCTACCGTTACATTACTCAAGACAAACACCTTATCCAAAAGATGGGTTATGACTTGAACAGTGACAAAGGAATGAATTATAGCAAAGGCCGATCCATCTCCTACGACTTCGTACTCCAAAAGGGAAGTCTCAGAATTACTATCAGCGCACTCACTGGGGGTTGGGTTATGTTACACCCATGAAAACTTTAGAGAGATCAGAGCCGGAGGCCATGATGCATTTATATTCATCCGATTCCTCAACCTGGGACTCTGATACCAGTATCAGCCAAGCCTTCAAGAAGATACTATCCGTCAATATGGTCCCTGCAGATCCCTAGTTGAGGATGAAGTCCAAATACTTGAATTCTTCATAGATAAACCTTGGGCTCAAATCCTGGGATCCTAATAGGAATGGCGCTACGAACAGTACGAACCTTCCACTGAAGATAAGGTTGTCCAAGTTGAGCTGGGAGATGAAGCTTCCCCTAAACCAATCTTTATCAGCAAAAGCTTGATGGAAGAAGACAAAGAATCTCTGATACAGCTTATCCGAGAGTACATTGATGTCTTTGCTTGGAGCTATGAAGACATGTCGGGTTTAGACCCGCAAGTCACAATGTACCATTTCAAAATCTTGGCTGATGTTAAGCCTGTCAAACAGCAACAGCGTTGTTTCTGCCCCAACATCATGGATGCTATCGAGAAAGAAGTCGACAAACTCATAGAGAGTGGCTTCATTCGCGAGGAGCAACAGGAAGATTGGGTGGCCAACATTGTCCCAATCACTAAGAACAATGGAAAGATTCGGGTCTGCATAGACTTCAGGGATCTCAACTTGGCCTGTCTAAAAGACGAGTTTCCCCTCCCGATCACCGACATGATGATTGACAACACTTATGGCTTCGAGCGGATGTTCTTCATGGATGGTTTCTCAGGCTACAACCAGATCAAAATGTTCCTTAAAGACAAGAAGCATACTTCATTCTGGACCCGAAAAGGGATATACTATTATATAGTAATGCCCTTTAGGTTGAAGAATGCAGGAGCAACATACTAGCAGGCTATGGGCACTATATTCCGCAAACACCTCCAAAAAATGGTAGAATGTTATGTTGATGACATTGCCATTAAAAGTAAGAGTAAAATTGGATGACTTGAGAACGGTATTCGACTTGATGCAGACACATCGACTAAAGATGAACCCGACTAAGTCTTTCCTGGGGTTTCCAGCGACAAGTTTTTGGGCTTTATTGTTACGGCCAAGGGTATTCATATTGACCCTGAGAAGACTAAGGCAATCTTGGACATGGCTCCCCCGAAGAATCTCCGTGAGCTTCGAGGCCTACAATGGCGCTTGGCATATATCAGAAGATTCATAGCAAATCTCTCCAGTTGATGTCAATCCTTCACCAAACTGATGAAGAAAGGGGTTTCTTATGTCTGTACCGAAAAATGGATACACACATTCGATAACATCATGAAGTATCTCACTAGTCCTCTAGTACTGGTAGTACCAGTCGTGGGAAGATACTTTCTGCTATACGTCCGACCTATGGACCATTTTTTTGGCACTTTTCCAGTCTAGAGAAGCAATAAAGGCCACGAACAAGCCATCTACTATCTCAGTAGGACCATTATTAGTGCCGAACATTGTTATAATACTATGGAGAAGGATTGCCTCGCTTTACTCTTCGCCATTCAAAAGGCACGCCATTATGTGGCTGGGCAGATAATTCACGTCATCTCCAGAGTCAATCCCCTCTGAGTCCTTATGACCAAGCTAGTGGCACTCAATTCACGACTGGCTACGTGGGCAATCCTCTTGATGCCTTATGACATGGTCTTTGTCCCACAAAAGGCGATTAAAGGACAAGCATTGGCTGATTTTTTGATTGTGCATCCTTTACCAGAGACGTTGAAACTCTACGAAGATATCCTGGATAAAGTCCTAGAGTCCAATACAATCTCAGACAACCATGTCTAGTGTATGTTCTTTGATGGTGCCTCAAAAATAGGCCCCAAAGTCGAGATTATTGTAGGGTTTGGAGTTTTTCTTATCACTCCTGACTGCTTAGTAATCTATCGTGCGTACTCCCTTATGGAGTCCTACACCAATAATGTTATCGAGTAAAATTCTCTCATCATCGGGCTTCAGCTCGCTAAGCAGTTGGGGGTTGACCACATTGATGCGTACGGTGACTCGAAGCTGATTATCAACCAGGTTCGAGGATAATATGAGGTTCGGCATGAAGATCTGATTCTGCACCATACATCAATCGATATCATTTCTACCTTCACAGGATTCTTTATAGAACATGTACCTCGATTGTAAAACTTGGAGGCCGACGCACTCGTTGGCCTCGCCGCTTCTTTGGTAGCTCCTGCCGGAACCCAATATACCATCACGGTAATGGATCGAGAGCTAGTTTGCCTAAAGAACAACCTGCATACATGCCTAAGCTACTCTGTATAGGCAGACACTAATATAGACATTCGAGATTGGCAATTCCTATTTATAGACTATGCAGTCTATGGATTCCTACCCGAAGACCCGAAGGAAGTAGCTTCTGTCAAGAGACGCTCTCTCCGGTTCTTCTACGACACAACTACTAAAATTTTAGATCGTCATTCATACGACGAACTTCTCCTACGATGTCTGTCCAAGACATAAGCACAAGATGCACACGATGGTACCTGCGGGGCTCACCAGCCTGGTCCTAAGTTACAGGATCAATTACGTCGCATGGGTTACTATTGGCCCACCATGATAGTAGATGCCGTAGATTATGCTAAGAAGTACTGGGTATGTCAGTTGCATGCTGACTTTATCCACCAACCTTCTGAGTTTATATACCCTACAGTGGCCGCCTGGACATTTGAAGCATGGAGAATAGGCATTATTGGGCCGATCAGCCTACCGTCCTCCAAAGGATACTGGTTCATCCTCGTCATTACCGACTACTTTTCTATATGAGCGGAAGCAGTACCTCTGGCTGAGGTGAAAACCTCGAATGTGATTAACTTTGTTAAGCACCACATCATATACCGCTTCGGAGTTCCCAGAAGGATTATCCATGACAATGGCCCCCAGTTCGTGAGCCATGCATTCCATCGGTTCTGTGATAAGAATCGAATACAAAATATAGTGTCAATGACATATAATCCTACAGCAAATGGACTAGCCGAAGCATTCAACAAGACTATTGTCAAGCTGCTCAATAAAGTTGTTTCTTCTAATAAATACGACTGGAATGATAAGCTTGGCAAATGTATGTGGGCTTATCGTACAACCATTCGAACATCCACAAGCAACACACTATTCTCTTTTGTTTATAGAAGTGAGGCAGTATTTTCCCTGGAGATTCAGATCCTGTCTTTACGGGTAGCTATCACCAACCAGCTGACTAACGAAGACAATCAACGTCGGCCGCTACAAGAGCTGGAGGCGTTGGACATGAAACGTCTGCTAGCTCAGCAACGGATTGAGCTTTATCAAGCTCAGATTTTCAATGCCTTCAACAAAAAGGTCTGGGAAAGAATATTTCAAATGAGCGACCTCGTCTTATCAGTTCGAAGACCGATGGGGATGACTCACAAGACGGCTGGAAAGTTTGAGCCTAAGATAGAAGGACCGTTTGTCATAGAAACGGTCTACTCTAATGGCGCGTACCGACTGACCAAACCTAATGGTGACTTACTAATAATGTCGATTAATGGCAAGTTCCTGAAGAAGTATTATGTCTGAAGTTTAAATCGACATATACTCCCACATCCCCCATTGGTGTTCATGAATTCTATTAACGAGTTCATATCTTTCATATTTCCTCCAATAGAAAACATATTCACATCCATATTACCTTTGAGTTGTTATTCTATACCCCCAATGAAGATCGTTCCAACCATGTCCACATTACCTCTGAGTAGACACTTCTTCCATGACAAACCCTGTGATTGTCATGATTATCTTTAGAACCTTTCATGTCCATACTACCTCTAAGTCGTTATATACACCCATAGAGTCTATCCTTGCCATGTCCATATAACCTCTGAGTAAGAAAAATTTTACCACCAAAAAATTTTGTGTTTACCATGTCCATATAACCTCTGAGTAAAACACCCTATCCCCAGCAGAATTATCTCCATCCCCTTGTGTCATGCTACCTCTGAGGGAATTTTCAGTCTTGTACAAGAAAGTTCATAGCAAAAAAACAAGCAAAGAAACAAAGCCAAAAATTTTATGTATAAAATGGAAAGGTATTTTCTTTCTTTTTCTACAAAAGAGTCTCTCGCGAAGCGAAAGGCAAAAAGACAAAAAAGACATCAACATTGTGGCGACTGATGTAGGAGTTCTTCCAGTCGACTCCTCAAAGCATCTACTTGAGGCTTGACTCGACGCTCCACCTCCTGACGTCGAGCGGCCCCATCCTCAAGCTGAGAAAAGCTTTGGCGTGTAAGGTCCAACTCTGCCTGACGAGCGCCAATGCTTTCCTTCTCCCGAGCTAGGGCCTCAGAGCGCTGGCGAAGGGTATCCTGCTGATCTTTGCACTCTCCAGCTCACTCTCAGCAAAGGCTAACTCCTCCTCTAGCAGCCGAATCTGATCTTCCAAAGCTGTGCAACGACAGACTTGAACCTCTTCGGCATCACTCGCCTCTTCAATCTTGGCTTCAATTGCAACAAGCCTAATGGTCAAAGCTTGACGCCTTTGTTCATGCTGGGACAGTTCGGCGTCCATTTTCTCTAACTCCGCATCCGCTAGGGATGAAAGGCTATGTCCAAAATTTTTAAGTTTTAAGACATTGGCTTCGAATTCTACCCAAAGAACCTCTATCGCGTCTGCCTTCGCCTCATACCCTAGATAGTCATGTAATGCCACCAGTTGTTTAAAGCACCAGTCCCAAAATATGTTGGACTAGAACGTAATCATGCCAGCTGTATACATACGAAGTATATGGACCGTCGTATGTATACATAAGCTGTAAAATACAGTAACCAAGGCATTAAATCCTATCCACACAAAATAAATAAATAAATGATATCATATAATCAATTATAAAATTGTCATTTGGTACATGTAGTTGGGCGGAAACAAATCTACTACCAACTATGAAAAGAAATACACAAAAAGATAAAGAGTTTGGCGAGCGAAGCGAAGACAATCTAAGTGCAATCATCCTCGAAGAAATAGAGATGATCATGGCCACGGCTAGAACACCTGCGAAAGACAAGAGCACACACCTGGCGAGATAACCAGGTCCTCAGAGGGACGTAACAAGATACAAGAAGAACATGCCATAATAAACTGAATATACAATGTCACAAACCAAAATAAGTGACAAGACATCCATAAGGTACCTAACCGTACTACTGTGTTCATGCAGTTAAGAACAAACCTCCAACGCATGGGCATCTTGCTCAGGAGCAATAATCTCAGGTATGGTCCCATAAGGATACCAGGGACCTCAAAGCATAATATCCCTCGAATGTCAGAGGCCAGCAGGATCAGTAATAGGAAAGTGCATAAGGGACCCATACGTTAAGGAACTGTTCTTCCCACCCAATGCCTAACAGAGTCACATCCATGTCTCATATACCTCTACTAACTGCTAAGTCTCCTAACATGCCTCTATTAGTAGTTAGCCCTAACGCATGCACATAGGGGATCAACCCATACGCAAGGATCTCTACATGCTACTCGTCTCACACATCCTCGTGGTATAACTGTGTCGAGGCATATGCAATACACTACATACGGTAGTCCCCTAACTCTAGGTTCATATGCAATCAAAGGATAGTAACAAAGTAAACTAATAATCACTGAGCATGTAGTAAATCAAGAACTGTAATAACTGGAAATAATGAACAGTGATATATAATAAAATGCAGACTGAAAATAAATAATATAATGGCAAGGTATCTTACCTGGGGTATCTCCTGGAGTGGTGTGACGATCCGACAAGTCCTGGTTGTCTAATAGCTATGATCAATGAGTAAAGGTACGAATCCACAAGAAAATAGGAAGCATGATTTAGTCACGATTAATGGTGGTAATCGAGAAGAATTTGTGTAGAGAGTTACGTACCATATTTTTAGAAAATATTTATAATACCAGAAATTAACCTTATTAGTAAAAATAGGTTTTTAGACCAATACTTAGAAAATAAAAACTCGTTTTTAAGAAAATACCATAGTTTTGTAAAAATTAATTTACAGATAGAAAACTAGTTGTTAAAACTAAAAAATATTTGTAATATTTGGAAATCGTCTCATGGTAAATTTTAATTTGTAAAATATACAAATATTGTAGAAAAGCTAACCTTTCATTTGTCAAAAATATTTTAATAAATTTTAGAAAAACATTATCTATTTATTTAATAAAAACATATTAATATAATATTAATACTTCTAAAAATAAAGTCATAATATTTTATATACTACTAATATAAATCATCCAACCCTCCTATACCTTATAATGTAAATACCAGTTAAAATAGGAACATAAAACTATTATTTCATAATTATAATAAAAAATAAAATAATAATAGAACTGCTCCTCGGGAGAGGAGAACTACTAATGCAATCATTTGTTGCCTTCAAAAATAATAATAGAACACTAATATAATCATATAATAGAACTACTATAATAATAATAATAATAATAATAATAGTAATAATAATAATAAAAATAATAATTACAATAATAATAATAATAATAATAATAATAATAATAATAATAATAAGATCAGTAATAATAATACTAGTAATAATATTATTAATAATAAAAATAAATTATAATAATTATAACAGTACTAGTGCTGTTCTTTAGAAAAGAGGAAAGGGTTGGAGAGAGAGGGAAATCGGGAAGGGGAAAGGGTGAGGAAAGGGAAGGATCTTACTGTAAAAAATGGGCGGAGCTCGGTTATCGGCACCGGTGGGCGGAGCGGAAGGCCGTGATCGGTGGCACTGCTTGCGGGGGCCGCGACGGCTCAGGAAGGAAATCTCGACGGAGCGAGCAGAGGGAGAGGTGGATGACGGCGGCTGGAGGCGGCACGAGAGTCGCAGTTGCTCGTCGTGGTGGGGCGACGCTTGCTCGGCGCTGGCGCGTTGGCCTAGTTGAGGAGCGAAAAGAGAAAGACGGAGGGGTGAAGCGGCTGAGCTGTGCGGCGGCTCCAGATCCGGCCGACAGCCACGGAAGGGCGGCACGGCTCCGAGATCTACGGAGGGTGCCGACCTGCGCACGGTGCTGGAGATTCGCCGGCGAACGCAGACGCACTAGTGCGGGAGGCGGCTTCCGGAGGAGGGCAAGGCAACGATTCTTCGTAGAAGATGGAGCCTGTGCAGGAATCGGCACAGTCGGCTGACGGCGACGACCGATAGGTAAGGGTGGTGATGGTGGTGTTATTATTTCATTAATTTGGGGGTTTTGAGGATTTTTGGTGGCGGTGGTCGTCTGGTCGGCGATGGCCGTGGTGGCGGAGGGAAGGAAGAGGTGGTGGTGACGGAACGATGATGGCGGGGTTTGATTGGGTGATGGTGGAGGTGTAGGAGAGAGCAGGAGTTCGACGAAGCAGGGTGGTGGTGCTCGGTTGTTCGGGTGCGGTGGACGGGTCGGGTGGTGGTGTTGATGGGTGGTGCCGAGGAATCCGCTGGGTCGGTGGGAGAAGTGCAGGGAATCGGGCACGTGGTTGTCGTCGGTTTCGGACGTGAGATGGAGGTGGCTGACGGAAAGGAAGGTGGTGACTGGATTAGGTTAGGGATTTGATGATGTCAGGGTGTCCGACATGGGGAAGGAGGTAATGTAGATGTAAAATGGAATAAGATATAGACATGGACACGTGGCACTCACTTTGTGGTGGAGGAAATTATGGAGAATAGAAATTTATGGATGAGTACCTGCCTTTTATAGGATGTGGGAATCCCAAGTTAAATAAGGATTAGGAGTAGTTTAATTTCTCCATTAAATAATCCATCTATCAATTTAAATTACTTTAATTCAATTCAAAATATCTCTCCAAATATAACTAGATAAGCTTATCTTTTAATTTAAAAACTATTTAGTAAAAAATCAATTTCGATTTAAGTCACCATAAACAAATTTAGAAATATCTTTTTATGACTTGTAAAAATAATATAATAATAATTTCAAAAATTAGCAATTAAAATTTATACATGAATTAAATTCATGTACTTGCATGCAATTATTTATGGTATTATCATATTTGAACTCTAAAATAGATTAATTGTTTTAAAAAATTTCGACGAGATCTTTTTATAACTTTAGGCGATATAAAATATTTAGCATATATTATTTTGAAACTATACTTCTATAAAATAAAAATATTTTCTAAAATATGCATCTTGCACATATTCGCACTCGACGAGTAATTTCGAACCGAGAACTCGCACGCGACGTACATTCCGAGAATGTGAACTTGTACGTGGCGTATAAATACAAAGTACTAGTAAATATCATTAAATACCAATTTATAAAAAATATCGTAGTAGAAATTTAGGGGGACAACTTACAAGAATTTTTTCCTCGAAATTAAGAATTAGTAGCGGGTGAGAAGGCACAAAGGGGTAGCGATGAGGAAAAATCAATTCACAACGTTTAACCAAAAGATGCATTAGGAAATTGTGATTTAGATAAATACAAAAATAATCGTGGATATGGCTAATTAATGCAAGAATGAAAAATGATCAAGGGTTTTAATCAAGATAACTTGTATTAGGGAATAGTATGGTATCAAGAGAAAATAAATTAGAAACCTTTAAGATATGGTTTCTTGGGAGGAGGTTGAGGGCACGATTAGGAGAACGATTAGATTCACTCCTAATTTAGGCGATTAGAAGGTCATGATAGTGAATATAGGCCAAGAAGAAGGACGAGTACTTTAAGACGAAGATATAGCAACATCGAGTGATAATGGTCATAGGTGATAGGATAGCTAGAGGAATTTCTAGCACAACGCCTTCGTCCTTCTAAAATGGGTGAAGGCAAAAGCAATATAGAGTTCAAAGGTGGCGTTATCGAATACGAATACGTGGTTCAAAGGCGACTGAATAATTCAAAAGGAGTTGCCAAGGCAGTCACGGATGGGAATCTAGAGGACAAGTTTAGCTATGTCCCTATCCACGTAGAACAATATACAAAAAGCGAACCAAGTGCACTATGGTTGATCAGACCATAATACGTCGATTCTGATTAAACAATGTATTAGTGGGCGCCAACAATAAACATATGTCACGAACAAGCTGGATAAAGAGTAAGCTTGCAAAACTAGACTATAATCGCAACATAAGATAGTCAAAATATAAGCAGTGGATGATGAAGGAAATTAAATAGTCCAAGATCCTTTAAAATCCAAGTCTTGCCCAAAGTTTGGGCCTATACAGTCGGCTTGGTTGACTAGATAAGTTAGGGTCCACTGAATTCTATGGTCCAAGTGAACCTATCAGTATGGTCCACAAAAATGTTGGTTAGGTCGTGAGGTATTCTACCCAACTTACAAGAGTTAAACTAGTAGTGTGATGGGACAACGAGTTAAGCAATCAAGGTAAGGCACAAAATTAAGCATTAAAGAAAATCAAGTAGAACATCATCACATATCAGGTTGAAAGAATTTAGTCGAGATTGAGTCCCTATCTATGGTCAAAAAGTATATCGGTACCTTGGTAGGGTTATGATTTAATTTTTATGACCCGAAAGTCGTGTCAAGTAAATAGAGTACAAGGGGTGTGTTTTAGTAGGACATGATATACCTACATGAAGGTGGGCTCGTCTAGGTCTTGCATATTGAATTTGTTGGATGGAAATGCCTAGTGTTGTGTTCCAAATATCCAAGTCACGAAAAAGGACACAAAAGAATTTAAAATAGAAAGTGGAAGTTCATGAGATAATGATTATCGCACAAAATAAATGACCAAGTTAAAGCATGAAATAAAGATGATTCAGATTCTAGCTGATCAAGGTAAAATATGTTAGGAATACAGTTTCTAGAGATATGATAGCCACTTGATGGGGTATGATCAAGGAGCAATCCGATTATTTCTCAAGTTTCAAATGGTTAGAAAGTCACGATTAAAATCTAGATTTGAGGGAATGTCGAGGGGAGTCAAGATTGAAATATAACCACATGATCTTGGAGATGACTAACAATACTTGTGTATACACTGTTATCATGGTCGTGGGGGATATGGCAATTAAGGTGAAATCCTTCGAACTCGTTAGGGTTATCTTGGTGGCCTACCATTTAAAACTCAAATTTTCTTCAAAAAGTTTCTTAATAAAATTTTCAAAAGTAAACCACCAAAATTTGTATTCCCTCCAAGCCGTTCAAATTTATCATAAAAAAATTTAAATCACTTTCATAAATCTCAAAGCAAATTTTTATCACGTTACTATTGACTTTTTCAAAATTACATTTTTCAATTCAACTTTTAAACTCACGAGTTCATAAATCATGAATCTATATATAAAATATCCATAATCAATCATAACTTTAAAACTCTACAAAAACTAATAGCTCCTCAGATAAAAATTTCTAGCACATTACAAAGCAATCTCAAAATTTTAGCTCAATATTTTAATGCACTCATCAATTATAACTTCTATTCATACTAAGTCATTCCAACATAATCACAACTTTTAAATGGTAACTTTATTTGATCAATCAAAACAACCTTATCACACCATTAATATATTTTTATTTTATTTCAAAATTTCTGATATTAGCAATTCAACATTAAACTAAATTTTCAAATAATCTTATCAGCCATAAAATCATTTTTTTACGAAATTTGATATCCAAATTCACAAAAAAAAATCTAAATAGATTTGTAAATCCTCAATCATAGGACACAATTTAAAATAAAGAAAAATTCTCAAAAATTGTTTTCATAACCTTCAAATATTTAAACCAAAAATTTAGAAATCATTACTTCTACAAAAAAAATTTAAAATTTTAATAAACATATTAACCGTAACTTGTACGACTCAATTTAAATATTTTCTTCTACCACAATTAAAATCTAAGATCATTTTTAAACCAAATTTATAACTGTTCAAAGGTGTATAACTATAATCCAATAAATCATAAATATCACAACTCGAAAATTAAATCAATTTTATATTTGTTCAAAGTTGTATAGCTATAACCCAATAAATCATAAATATCACAACTCGAAAATTAAATCAATTTTATATTTGTTCAAAGATGTATAGCTATAACCCCATAATTCATAAATATCAAAACTCAAAAATTTAATCAATTTCTTAAATCAATGGTATAAAGATTCTAGCTATATTTTTTTTCTTCCTGCAGTATCAATCCTATGGTGTTTACTATTTAGAAATCTCAAGATTAAAACATTCCTTGGTAATATCTTACTTTTCAAATTACTAATCATTAAATCACACACTCTTTTTCTTTTCTTTTTAAAAAAAAAACCTTTTAAACTCAATTAGAGTCTTAAATGTATTCCAATTGCCAATATAACCATTTTAGCCATGTGTTTGACCTTTGAGCATATACTAGTGTAGTCATCTTCCTAACTATCACTAAGCACGAAAGATATGAATTTACGGTAGAAACAGTTCAAGCAGGATGCAATCAAGGATGGTAACGAGAGTTCGAAACTTGAAACAAGGAAGGAGGTAAAGCTTGTGGATGAGATTCCTCGACACTAATCCTATATTGCAGGCTCATATTGGTACAATTACGTAACCGAAGTGACAAACTCGACCTGCATGGGCCACCACAAAAACATGTAACGCCCCAGACCCAAAATACGTAGGACTAGAACGTAATCATGCCAGCTGTATACATACGAAGTATATAGACTGTTGTATGTATACATAAGCTGTAAAATACAGTAAGCAGGGTACTAAATCCCATCCACACAAAATAAATGAATAAATGATATCATATAATCAATTATGAAATTGTCATTTGGTACATGTAGTTGGGCGGAGACAAATCCACTACCAACTATGAAAAAACAAACACAAAAAGAGAAAAAGTTTGTCGATAGAAGCGAAGACGATCTAAGTGCAATCATCTTCGAAGAAATAGAGATGATTATGGCCACGGTTGGAACACCTGCGAAAGACAAGAGCACATACCTGGCGAGATAACCAGGTTCTCAGAGGGACGTAACAAGATACAAGAAGAACATGTCATAATAAACTGAATATGTAATATGTCACAAACCAAAATAAGTGACAAGACATCCATAAGGTACCTAACAGTACTACTGTGTTCATGTAGTTAAGAACAAACCTCCAACGCATGGGCATCTGGCTCAGGAGCAGTAATCTCAGGTATGGTTCCATCAGGATACCAGGGACCTCAAAACATAACATCACTCGAATGTCAGAGGCCAGCAGGATCAGTAATAGGAAAGTGCATAAGGGACCCATACGTTAAGGAACTGTTCTTCTCACCCAATGCCTAACAGAGTCACATCCATGTCTCATATACCTCTACTAACTGCTAAGTCTCCTAACATGCGTCTATTAGCAATTAGCCCTAACGCATGCACATGGGAGATCAGCCCATACGCAAGGATCTTTACATGCTACTCGTCTCACTCATCCTCGTGGTACAACTGTGTCGAGGCATATGCAATACACTACAAACGGTAGTCCCCTAACTCTAGGTTCATATGCAATCAAAGGATAGTAACAAAGTAAACTAATAATCACTGAGCATGTTGTAAATCAAGAACTGTAATAACTGGAAATAATAAACAGTAATATGTAATAAAATACAGACTAAAAATAAACAGTATAATGGCAAGGTATCTTGCATGGGGTATCTCCTGGAGCGGTACGATGATCCGACAAGTCCTGGTTGTCAAATATCTATGATCAATAAGTAAAGGTACGAATCCACAAGAAAATAGGAAGCATGATTTAGTAACGATTAATGGTGGTAGTCGAGAAGAATTTGTGTAGAGAGTTACGTACCATTTTTTTAGAAAATATTTATAATACCAAAAACTAACCTTATTAGTAAAAATAGGTTTTTAGACCAATACTTAGAAAATGAAAACTCGTTTTTAAGCAAATACCATAGTTTTGTAAAAATTAATTTATAGATAGAAAACTAGTAGTTACAAGTTATAAATATTTATAATATTTGGAAATTGTCTCAGGGTAAATTTTAAGTTTGTAAAATATACAAATATTGTAGAAAATCTAACCTTTCATTAGTCAAAAATATTTTAATAAATTTTAGAAAACATTATCTATTTATTTAATAAAAACAGATTAATATAATATTAATACTTCTAAAAATAAAGTTATAATATTTTATATACTACTAATATAAATCATCCAACACCACTATACCTTATAATGTAAATACGAGTTAAAATTGTAACATAAAACTATTATTTCATAATAATAATAAAAAATAAAATAATAATAGAACTGCTCCTCGGGAGAGGAGAACTTCTAATGCAATCATCTGTTGCCTTCAAAAAATAATAATAGAACACTAATATAATCATATAATAGAACTACTAAAATAATAATAACAATAATAACAATAATAATTACAATAATAATAATAATAATAATAATGATAAGATCAATAATAATAATACTAACAATATTATTATTAATAATAACAATAAATTATAATAATAAACTATACTAATTATAACAGAACTAGTGTTGTTCTTTAGAAAAGAGGAAAGGGGTGGAGAGAGGGAAATCGAGAAGGGGAAAGAGTGAAGAGAGGGGAGGATCTTACTGTAAAAAATAGGCAGAGCTTGGTTATCGGTGCCGGTGGACGGAGCGGAAGGCCACGATCGGTGGCGCTGCTTGCGGGGGCAGTGATGGCTCAGGGAGGAAATCTCGGCGGAGCGAGCAGAGGAAGAGGTAGATGACGGTGGCTGGAGGCGGCCCGAGAGTCGTCGTTGCTCGCCGTGGTGGGGCGGCGCTTGCTCGGCGCTGGCGCGGCGGCCTCGCGGAGGAGCGAAGACAGAAAGATGGAGGGGTAAAGCGGCTGAGCTATGCGACGGCTCCAGATCCGGCCGACAGCCACGGGAGGGCGGCGCGGCTCTGAGATCTGCGAAGGGCGCCGACCTGCGCACGGCACTGGGGATTCGTCGACGGACGCAGGCACACTGGTACGGGCGGCAGCTTTCGGAGGAGGATGAGGCAGCGACTCTTCGTGGAAGGCAGCCTGTGCCGGGATCAGCACAGTCGGCTGACGGCGACGACCGATAAGTAAGGGTGGTGATGGTGTGTAGGAACGAAATCGTAAAGCAGAATACTCTTGAGGGGGGGTGAATAGAGTAGGCAGCGGAATATTGCTAGTTAAAAACTTGTTAGCAGTTAGATCACAGATATAATAATAATCACAAAAGTAAATGACAGAAATTAAAAGTGATCAGAAGGCAAATGCAAACACCGAGATTTATACTGGTTTTCCTCTTGTGAGGACTAGTCCAGTCGGAAGAACTCTAGCTTCCAGTTGAATCCACTATTGGAAAATCCTGCAAGTTTTTATACGAAGTCCTTGCAACTTCTACAGACGCGAGCTTTGATACGAAGAACTCGACCAACTTCAATTGTGAAGAGTTGAATCTTCTATCAAGCCTCTGATTACAATCGCTCTGAAACTTCTAGACCGTACCGCACTGGCAAATCGACTAGAGGATTGTAACTGGCTTGGGATTTGAAAATGAAAGCTTTTAAGAACTCTTTGGAAGAATGTAAGCTCAGAAAGATAAGAGATTGAAAATGAATTGGTGATTTGAAATAATCAAAATTCTTCTTTATTTATAGTTTTTCCAAAGACAGAACTCTGACAGAATTCGGGTAGAATTCGGACAGAACTCTTTGTAACAAACCGCAACTGAAGGATGACCAAGTTCAAAAATCCAACGTTCACTAACGTTCCAAATGGCCGAACTCTGGCCGAGTTCTGCTGGGGTTCTGCCAGTTCATTTTGGAGAAAATAAATTTTGGCTTTTTGAAAAATCCTTCAGAAGCTTTTTGTAAAAAGAATGTTTTTCAAAAATGTAGGTCATTTATAAAAGAATAGGATGGTTTTGAAAAACGTTTTCGGATAGTCTATTTGCCAGTACGACTCGGTGTACAATGTATTCCTAGACTCAATAAAATGAAAAATTATATAGCATAACAAGAAGTACATTCTGAATGGCAAACAGCTTCGAAACAGCTTCGGCCTTAAACATAGTAAATATCCATTGTTGAGTAGTGTCCAAAACATCGTAGGTAAACATCTGAGTTGACTTGTAATTATATCGAGACAGAGTTTGATCAATTATTAAAATCAGGTTTGACCATGACCAATGGGCCAACATGGTGGAGTTATTATTTCTTTAATTTGGGGGTTTTGAGGATTTTTGGTGGTGGTGGTCGTCTGGTCGGCGATGGCCGTGGTGGCGGAGGCGAGGAAGAGGTGTTGGTGACGGAATGGTGATGGCGGGGTTTGATTGGGTGATGGTGGATGTACGGCGGAGAGCAGGAGTTCGACGAAGCAGGGTGGTGTTGTGGTGGTTCTGATGGTGATGGTGCTCGGTTGTTCGGGTGCAGTCGACGGGTCGGGTGGTGGTATTGACGGGTGTTGCCGAGGAATCAGCTGGGTCGGAGGAAAAAGTACAAGGAATCGGGCACGTGGTTGTTGTCGACTTCGGACTTGAGATGGAGGTGGCTGACGGAAAGGAGGGTGGTGACTGAGTTAGGTTAGGGATTTGATGATGTCGGGGTGTGTCCGACACGAGGAAGGAGATAATGTAGATATATTATGGAATAAGATATGGACATGGACACGAGGCACTCACTTTGTGGTGGAGGAAATTGTGGAGAATAGAAATTTATGGATGAGTACCTTCCTTTTATAGGATGTGGGAATCCCCAGTTGGATAAGAATTAGGAGTAGTTTAATTTTCCAATTAAATAATCCATCTATCAATTTAAATTACTTTAATTAAATTCAAAATATCTCTCCAAATATAAGTAGATAAGCTTATCTTTTAATTTAAAAACTATTTAGTAAAAATCAATTTTAATTTAAGTCACCATAAACAAATTTAGAAATATCTTTTTATGACTTGTATGAATAATATAATAATAATTTCAAAAATTAGCAATTAAAATTTATACATGAATTAGATTCATGTACTTGCATGCAATTATTTATGCTATTATCATATTTAAACTCTAAAATATATTAATTATTTTAAAAAATTCGACGAGATCTTTTTATAACTTTAGGCGATATAAAATATTTAGCATATATTATTTTGAAACTATATTTCTATAAAATAAAAATATTTTCTAGAAATATGTACCTCGCACATATTCGCACTCGACGAGTAATTTCGAACCGAAAACTCCTACGCGACGTACATTACGAGAATGCGAACTTGTACGCGGTGTATAAATACGAAGTACTAGTAAATATCATTAAATACCAATTTATAAAAAATATCGTAGTAGAAATTTAGGGGGTTTATAAGTTGGGCCATCACTACAGACCGAGCCCGTCTAAGCGGTTGGTTGTCCCACAATACGCCCTCTATACCATGCACCAAAGCGTGACGAACGGTGCCCAGAATGAAATTGACGTAATACGTATTGTCAGTCGAACCCATTGCGGTCATCGGGGATGCCGCAATAGAAGGTCCCGGGATAGCAGCAGCAACCAATACGTGTCTAAATATTGCCCCTGGAGCAGGTGGTGCCATGACTGGAGCAGAGGCCGTCGGCTGCACAGAAACAATATGAGACAAAGCTGGCGGATGCAAAATTGGCTACTCATCAGGCTCCATTACTGGTTCATCAACCATTTTTGCAGTTGAAGCCGTATTAACTGGCGCTGGAACTGTCTCAGAGACTGACTTCTCGGCTGTAGTTGTGACCAACCCTTCAGTGGTCTTCTCGACCAAGTTCGTAGTAGTCGGATCGATGGCAGCCTCTTCGGGTAGTTCTATGGGGACTGCATTCGAGGGCTCTTCAACGACCGGTCCCTCAGCGGTCTTCTCGACCGATTCTTTCCCAGTCTCCTTAGTCGGGCTCCTAATAGTTTCATCGACAAGCTCATCTTCGAAACGCAGTCTCCATATCGCCCAAAAGTGTAGTGACATCGAAGCCTCACCAGAAGCACAGCTCGTATAGATGTACAGTCCTACACGGTGGCATTATTCTACGTAGCCAGTCTGGTACCTATATCTTTTCAGATATTACCCAATTGGTTTGTTTAAACCACCGCTCTTAAGATAAAAACAGAGTTTGATTAGAGCAATATCCTATCAGTTTGTTTAAAATACCATACCCAAAGATAAGGATAGAGTTTGTTCCTATAGACGAGGGCCATATCCAATCAGTTTGTTTAAACCAATGGCCCCCTAAGATAGGGACAAAATCCAACTTCAGGGATAGGCACATAATCTACTTGGGTTCATCCAATCAATGTTAAACACAAGCCATGTGTCGTTTACTCAGTTATATTGATAAATCCCTAAGATCTTGATAAAAGAGAATCCCAGATAAAAGAGAATCCCAGCGTCCGCTACTTGTCAGCTCAGCAGCGGCACTCACCGAACAGCCTCAAGATTCTCTCATATCTCTACGTACAATATTCCTGCACAAACCTTACGCACATCATATATGTGCTCGTCTATAAATAGAAAGTATTTTCCTTCAATCAAAAGGCTTCAAAATCTTCAGTAACTTTGGCGTCCTCCTGATTGGCAACCCATAGTTCCAATCACAAGCACCAGAAAGTCAGAGCAAGTTCAACTCGTCGTCAGATCGTCAACGGACTAAAGGAGCCGCTGTAGTGCTCGATCTCCACTGTCATACTTTCCTAGAAATTTTATACTTAGATCTCCTATTTAGAAATCGATTGTACTCTTTTACATGTTTAATATACAAAAAATTGTATAACCTTTTGTCATGGCAAACAGTAACAAGCTTAATTAGGCTTTAAGGAAGGAATGATATATTTTCTAATCATAAAGGATGGAGGAATTGGAGAGAGCATATAGTAAAATTTTAAGCTAAGCTACGGTTCTCTAATTATAAGTCATCCATGGGGAAGACTATATTTGGAAGGACTCGAGGGTGTTGTTATGAATTTAATGATTCACTGAGCAAAGCTTAGCATTAACTTCCACCTTCACTTAACAGATAGGTGTAGAAAGGGTAGGCATACTTATGAGTACTATATAGCATTCTATAGGCTAGAAAGAGTAGATTATTAATCATATTATTAAGAAGATTTGATATATAACCTATAGGAGTATGGCATAGAGGTTAAGGATTGAATTTTGCATTCCTGTCTTCCGTGGTTAGACCTACCTAAGGATTTGAGAATAGAATTAGAAACCTTACCTTAAGTAGGCTAGTGAACCCTAAACATGATAAAATCTTTCATCGATACATATACGTTAGGAATCCTAAGTTTCTTATAGTTAGAACAGTTGTGTTGGACTAAGATACCCATAGTTGTTATGAAGAGGGAAGAATCGTGGGAGTAGTGCTATATGAAGGTGGAATGAATAAAAGGGGATCGAAGAGAGTTAGGATCTAGCAGACTGCATTCTCATAAACACCATGTTGCTAGAAGTGACGTTTGAGGGAACCAGGTCATTGAAGTGAGCAAACAGGTTGGAGTTAATATATAGAAGTTTTATCGTGAGAGATAAATTAGATCATGACCTTAAAGATTAGCTAACCACATTCTGAAGGATTAATAATATCCTAAGGACCTTTCTTAGACGGCCTATACTCTGGTATGAGTAGGAGTTCGTCATCTTCAGCCTAATTGATCATCAGAAGCCAAGATCGTTCTAGTGAACCGAAGAATGAATCCGCCATCTGTTGGCCCATTCCATGGTTACACCCAATTTTAATAATCGATACTAACTTAAGTCAATACACAAAATATACGAACTACTGCTAATCATTTCAGGTCAAGTGAAATCAATATCAAAAAGCGTACTACTACATCAGCAAGCATGCGAATCATCATTCTGAAGCTCATTCTTTTTTGAATCAGTCTGAGTCATTTTATAGTTTATTATGTATTTTATCTTTATTGAGTCTAGGATATAAATTGTAAGATCGACTGGATACTACTGGCTTAGGTTAATCATAATCCACTATCATATATAGCCTACCCATCCAAAGTCCACTTACCAAAAATATCATTCACATTGTGCAACAAAATTTAAAAAATATTTAACATTTTTACTGAGACAGAACTCAGGTCGAGTTCGGTCCGAGTTCGGTCAGTTTAAATTTAAAATATTTGTTGCCTCCAAATCAGCATGCAATATTCGTTTGCGAAATCTTTGCATTAGAACTCTGCCCGAATTCTGTTCGAGTTCGGTCATCGAAAACACCTATAAATATAAAAGAATTTCTTATTTCAAATCACTCAATCAATTCACCTTCGCTTCTTTCTTCAATAAGTGTTTTCATTTGATCTAAAGCTTTTATATTTCACCTACACATCTCTTAGCCAAAAGCCAGTAATTTGATCTAGAGTCTTTTGGTTCTCAAGAGTTGTAAAGAGGTTGTTCAAAGTTCAGAAACTGTCTCTGTTTTCGAAGCTGGTCGTGCGTTCATCTCCAAGCACGATGTTATGAAGTCGATCGTGCATTTGTCACCAAGCACGGTGTTGTAAAAGACTACAAGCTCTCAATTAGTTTGTACCTTAGTGGATTAACATCGAACAAGAGTACTCAAGACTCGACTAGTCCTCTCAGAAGGATACTAGTATACATCGATGTATCACTGAGTTTGATCTCTCTATCTCTTGTTATATCTATTTATTGTCTCTTTATTTACTGCCATAATTATCTGTATTTAAATTTTAAATTGGTGATTATTTTCTATTGTACTCGCACTCACTCTATTCACCTTCCCCCCTCTAGAGGTGCTCAATGGTCCTACAATTGGTATCAGAGCATGTTATATTCTAAAATTACAAACCTCAGAGAGTATATATGGCAGCCGTAAAATTAATATTCAACGGTGACGGGCAATCCACAAATAGACCCCCACTATTAGATGGTACAAACTATACTTACTAGAAAATACGAATGACCTTCTTTTTAAAGTCTCTTGACTTTGATCGTTGGTCTATAGTAGTTGATGGTTATAAGAAACCGGCACCTACAGTAGTTGATGGCATGCTTGTAGACAAGCCCCATAACAAATATACAGAGGCTGAAAAAACAAAGGCTAGTCTAGATGCTCGTGCCATCAACGCACTGTTCTGTACAATTAATAAAATGAAGTTCAACCGAGTTTCAACCTGTAAGACGTCTCATGAGATTTGGAAACTTCTTGAGGTAACTCATGAAGGTACTTCTCAAGTGAAAGAATCCAAAATCAGCAGACTAAAACAGGAATATGAATCTTTTAAAATAAAATCTGTTGAGTCAATTACACAGATATTTACTCATTTTTTGATATTAATAATCCTTTGCAATCTCTTGGTAAGGATTACAGTAATCACGAGAAGATCAGAAAACTACTACGGGCTCTAACCAAGAACTGGAACCCAAAGGCAACAGCAATCATTGAAAGAAACGATCTCACCACCATGTCTCTGGAAACATTTATGGGCAAGCTCATGACCCATGAGCTTGATCTACAAGAGTTTAAAGAAGCTACCCCAAAGGAAAAATCTATCGCCTTTAAAGCTCAAGCCAGAAAGTCAACATGCAATGATTCTGAGGAAGTATCATCAAGTGGTGATGAACAAGCCCTACTAGTGAAGAACTTCAAAAAATTTCTAAAGTTTAAGAAATCAAACATAAGGAAGAGAGATATCCAAGAAAGAAATGAAGAAGAAACAATACACTTTGGACGCAAGAAATCAGGACATATGAAGAAGGACTGTCCAACTTCAAAGAAAAGCAGTCCATACGATAGATCAAGATCAAGCAGAAAAGCAACAACTAGTCGAAAGTATGCAAATACAAGTATCTGGTATGAAAGCGACGCTAGTGATACAGAGAAAGAAGATAGACCCTACAAAAATGCCAATGTCTGTCTTACGGCTTTTGATAAGGTATCCTCAAATCCTCTGTATGACGATTTTACTTTCGATGAATTAGAAAATGCCTTCAGCGAACTACTTGAAGAACACAGAAATATGCTTGACAAGTATTAGCAATCTCGAAAAGAGGTTAAGGCATGCACAACCAAAGTAGCTAGAATATCCAGTCTCATTGAAGACATTAAAGAGACGTCTACTACCGGTAACACGGAAGAGATAGCCAAGCTTAAAGTAGACTATCATGAGGCTATCCTCAAAATTAAAAAGAAAGAAAGAGACTATGTCAAAATATAAGAGTTATATGACATAGAAAAGAAGAAGCACTTAGTCATAGAACAAAGACTCATAGATATGCCTACTAAATATGAAGAGTCTTATACGGTTTCCAAAAAATTAGAAATCAAGTTAGGCAAATAGGCAATACCTGTGACACAGCCTAAGTTTAGTCCTAATGCTAAGCATACACCTAAGAGGACTAAAACACAGAAAGCACGTAAGAAATACGAATATCACCATGCTTTCACTTATAGGTTTTCAAAGAAACCTTATATGCATGTCAACACAAAGTCTACCAACACGTTTTCAAAACTTACTTGCACATACTGTGGTACTCAAGGACACATATCACAGTATTGTTTAGCAAGAAAACTTGTTGACAATCGCACACTATTTTGGAGACCTAAGACTAATCAATATGGACCCTTCAGTAAATGGTTACCAAAGGATTCATCTACTTGTTTTGTAGGTGGACCCTCAACCCTCTCATGCTAAAAGCAAGTGGATCCTCGATAGCGAATGTTTGCGGTACATGACTGGTGATGCATCTTTGTTCGCTACGCTATCGATGAAGAAAGAAGGATATGTCTCCTTCGAAAACAACCTGAGAGGTGATATCATTGGAAATGGCACTGTTGGTATATCTCCTTATCCTATAATAAAAGATGTTTGTCTAGTTACAGAATTAAAACATAACTTATTAAGCATAAGTCACTTAGCTGATAATGGTTATGGTATCAACTTTGTAAAAGACAAATGTACCAAATATGATATGTCATCTGGTAATCCCGTATATGAAGGGATTAAAGAAGACAATATTTATGTTTTCTTTCTGGAGGGTACTAACAATACAGGATGATGCCCAGTAGCTAACCTAGATGAAAGCTGGCTATGGCATATGAGACTAGGACATGCTAATATGGGCACTATCTCACGATTGAGCACTAAGAAGCTAGTAAAAGGACTCCCTGAGATACCGTTCAAGAGAGGTATGGTATGTGCTGACTATGAAAAGAACAAAGCACATAGGTCTATATTTAAATCCATCAACGGTGTAAGTACTTGTAGACCGTTGTAGTTGATACATATGAATTTATTTGGTTTTAGTAGAGTCGCTAGTCTTGGCGATAAGCTCTACGCATTTGTTATTATTGATGATTTCTCTCATTTTACTTGGGTTTACTTTTTATCAAACAAAAGTGATACTATTTTTAAATTTCAGTTATTTTATAAAAAGGTACAAAATGAAAAAGGCTTCGTGATTACTCATATCCGAAGTAATCATGGTGGCAAATTCATAAATACTGATTTAAAAAAGGTTTGTAATGATAGTGGTTATTACCATGAATTTTCCTGTTCCAGAACTTCTCAACAGAATAGTATTGTGGATCGGAAGAACCGTACTCTAAGTGAGATGGCTAGAGTCATGCTGAATCAGCATAATCTTCCTAAATACTTTTGGACAGAAGCTATTAGTATAGCCTGTCATATTTTAAATAGGGTGTTAATTCAATCCATCTCAAAGAAAATACCTTATGAACTTTGGTTCGAAAGGATTCTAAACATTTTTTATTTTAAAGTTTTTGGATGTCGTTGTTTTATCCTGAACACCAAGGACAACTTGGAAAAGTTCGACTCTAAAGCAGATGAAGGGATATTTCTCGAATATGCTGCTAAAAGTAAGGAATATCGAATTTTCAATAAAAGATCTATGATTGTTGAAGAATCCATTAACGTTACTTTTGATGAGCTCAATAGTCACCGATCTAGCGATAATGATGATGAAAAAGTACAAGCAAGAACTGATAAAAGTCTTGTGGAAGATCTGACTCATAGATATAAATCATTGAAGTTCTTACCAGATCATCCAGAGACACTCATTATAGGTAACATATCAAAAGGTGTAAGTACACGCTCTTTTCTTAGATATTCTGAAAGCAGCAAATATAGCTTTTATTTCACAAATAGAACATAAGAATGTAGAAGATGCTTTAATGATGAGTTTTGGATTAATGCCATGTAAGAAAAACTTAATCAATTTGAGAGAAACCAAGTTTGGGAACTCGTTCCTAAACCTATTAGTCAATCGATAATTGGTACCAAATGGGTGTTCCGAAGTAAACTAAGTGAAGTTGGACAAGTTCTACGTAACAAAGCACGTTTAGTGGCACAAGGTTACAATCAAGAAGAAGGTATTGATTATGACGAGACATATGCTCCTGTTGTTAGACTAGAAGCTATCTGCATATTTTGTACATTTGTATATTTTAATGATTTTAAATTATTTCAAATGGACGTGAAAAGTGCATTTTTAAATAGATTTTGAAAGAAGAAGTATTTGTGAAACAACCCCCTGGTTTTGAAGATTTTCAAAAACCTGATCACGTCTTCAAACTTAAGAAAGCACTCTATGGAATCAAACAGCTACCTCGTGCTTGGTATGAATGCCTAAGTGTCTTCTTACTTGATAATGGTTTTTCAAAAGGAAGAGTTAATACAACCTTGTTTATCAAGTCTTTAGATGATGATATTCTTCTTGTGCAAATATATGTTGTTGACATCATATTCGGATCTACTAATGAAAAATATTGTCAAGAGTTTGCTAAGTGTATGCAGAGTAAATTTCAGATGAGTATGATGGGAGAGCTGAACTTCTTTCTAGGACTCCAGATCAAACAACACTCAACGGGAACATTCATCAATCAAGCAAAATATATGAAGGACATACTGAAAAAGTATGACTTCAAAAATGTAAAGCCAATTGGAACTCCAATGGCTACATCTACAAATCTTGACACTGATGAAAGTGGCAAACTTGTCGACCAGCGTAAGTATCGAGGTATGATTGGTAGCTTATTATATTTATCTGCTAGTCATCCTGCTATTATGTTCAGTGTTTACATTTGTGCACTATACCAGGCAAATCCTAAGGAATCACACCTATGTGCCGTTAAGCGTATCTTCTGATACCTTAAAGAAACTTCAACAGTTGGCTTGTGGTATCCTAAAACTAAATCTTTTGACCTGATAGGTTACTCAGATACAGATTTTGCAGGATATAAAGTAGACCGTAAAAGTACCAGCGGTACGTGCCATTTCCTAGGAAAGGCCTTAGTCTCATGGTTTAGAAAGAAATAAAATTTTCTAGCATTACCAACTACTGAGGCTGAGCATATCGTTGTAGGATGTTGCTATGCTTAAATTTTATGGACGAAGCAAACCTTAGAAGACTACAATTTGCACTACACTAAGATTCCTATTTACTGTGATAACACTAGTGTGGATACATACAAAAAAAAGAAACACTGTCTTTTCTTTATTGGTGCAAGGCACCACAAATCGAGTACACCTGAGAGATCATGCGCTGAGGATCCCCGAGTACAAAAAGAATTCTGGGGAATGGGACGATGGAGATCGAGCGGTAGTTGCTTCTTTACTCCGTTGACACTTCGATTATAAAAGTGGGAGAAAACCTAAGAAAATTGCTACCTCTCGGCTCACTGACAAAAAGTGCAGCAATTTGGCTCTTGAAAATGCACTCCATTCTGTGTTTTGAAGAGGGATGAGACCCCTTTTTATAGTCGTTCTTGAGCTGGAATAATGTTATGCGCCCACATGAGGAAATACACTGGTTTTCATATGGGCGTATGGTCCTGCTTTGGGCGTATAGGGTGTAGGCGCATGCAGGCTGCATGATCGTAGGTTGATCGTGGTGCTGACGTGGCCGCATGCTTTGGTGCACAACTGCTCGTGGAGACTAACGTGACCGTATTCTTCGATGTACGTTTTGATCGTGAGTTTGACCGAGTCAGGGGCTGTTCAGGCTTAGGCGTATAGCCTAAAATAGGGCTATGCGTCCCCTTCTGGAGTAGCCTAGAATGGGCGCATAGGCATAAGGCTTCACTGGTGACTTGGGCGCGTATGACCTCACTGGAAGCTTGGGCGCATATGTCTTCATTGGTGGCTTGGATGCATAAGGCTTCATTGATGACTTGGGCGCATATGTCCAGTCTACTAAAATTTACATACTTCTACAAGACCCCGTTCAAAGTTTTTGATGCATGTACGAGTTCAAAATACTTTGAAATAAGCATAGACCGTCTTCTTGTGATGCAGTGGGCAAAAAGTATGGCTCTCTCTTTGGGCGCATAGAGTTTGGCCAGTCTGTCAGAGAGATGGCTGTTGAGATCTTCCTCGAAAATCTGAACTGACAGATTCATCGGGATGGAATTTGAAGTGGTTTATCCTTCATGCGTTGTCTATATCATCACGTGGCAGTCATAAAGTGTGCAAGAGACTGGGTCTTCACATGGGCAAATAAGCCATAGTGGGTGCATCGTGCGCAGTGGATGCATAGGCGCATAGGAGTAGTGGGCGCATAGGGTATAGCCTATGCCTATAAATAGGCTTTAAAAGAGAGAGAAAATTTATTATTCTTATTTCTCTTAGAACTTTCAAAAGACTCTTCATCTCCTCTTTTATGAACCATATCTCCCAAGGCCACCAAGAGATCTGCGAAGGGCAAGGGACTGCACCGAGTGCCTCTCCTCCTGCGGCAGCATCCTCATCAGTCCAAGACCCAATTATGGGTGAGGCTATGCCTCAAAACAAAGTCTTGAGCATTAATTTGCGATGCTCAGACTTTTTCTCTGCCTGGGCGCATGTGTCTAAGGCAACATGCTTCTGTGAGTATTCATATGCGCCCACAGAAGCATGCGCCAACACTGTGGTGTGTTATGTGCCCACATGTTGTTATGTTATGCGCCCACATGCTGCTGTATGTTATGCGCCCGCATACTGCTATACGTTATATGCCCATATGCTATTTTGGGCGCATAAGATTTCTCCAGCACTTAGCTTTTCCTGCAGATTCTAAGTCTGACATTCTCTTCTGTCCTTATAGTTAACATGTTTATCCCGGAACTTGGTAGTATCCCTTTCGGCTCTGCTTGTCACATCCTCGGTACATGCCTCATAACCAAAATGGTCAGCAATGTTTAGGCCAAGATCAGTCATGACCAACCTACGAAACGAATGATCGCCATAATTGAACAGGACTAAACCTTTCTGAAGCAGATAATTAATGATGAAAAGTACTTGCTCGGAGGGACACGTCGTTTGAAGAAGCCGTACTTTCTGTTCGGTGATAGTGTAGGATTCGAGGATGACGAGACAATATGTCTGGAGGAGCCTCTGGTAGTTAAGTTAAATGACCAAAAAATAGGGTTACTATTGATGAAATGCCAATACCCTTTGTCAGCATTTGCTGATCTGGCTGTGCAGAGGTAGATGAAATGGAAGCTAACTCCTGAGCTGCATGGGGTTGTTTCTGGTAGGATCTAATTCAACTCTGGTGACCGAAAGAGGGATACATTCAAGTATGTCAAGGGTTCCACGTCCTACACCATGAGGGGGCTGCAACCTGGTGTTATAATGAATGATGTCCCGACTGATCTTCACCCCTATGTTGCTGAGACTCTCTCCAACTTGATGTTGTCAAAGAGGGAGTCGTACCCAGAAGGAAAGTTGCGGATGGAAGGTTAGAGACATTCTGTCTCATTCTGGAGTGACCTTACTGAATGGGTGATCTCGGCTTACGAGGCTACCCTAAAAGCTGCTGGTCTTCTTTATGCCGTTAGAGCCACCCAATATGGCATTAAGGTTAACTGGCCAGTGTTTATCTCCTTGGCAGAGTTATACAACCATCACACATGCACCTTCTTCACTTCGGGTGGGGAGATGGGTTTGGCTCTTCACGAGATGCAGTCGATATCCAAACTTTCCTAGGGAACGGAGCCATACGCAGAATACGTCCCCTATGATGCAGAGCTCTTGGATATGGAGAAGGAGAACTTCGAGATGATGGAGGTGTACAAAAAAGTTACTCTGTTACTTTTTATTTGTCACTAGATTACGACGAAGGGTAAGATTGAGGGGTCCTTTCCGCGTACGAGGGCCTGGACTAACTACATTTTCACCAGAGAAGAGGGAGATGGTCCAGTCTCCATCTCGTATCGCAAGCCCTTGACGAGATCTGAGATAGAGAAGTTGGTAGCAGATCATGGAGCTGTGGATGCCGAGGATAGTGATGATTCCTGAGAAAAACTCCCCGATTTATCATTTCTTCAGGCAGGCCGAGTTTAAGATGTCAGAAAAGGTGGTGCTAGCTGCTTTCCTGATGATTTGGCTTCGTGATTGCGTAGTCCCTAGTGGTTCAGGGTCTATTGAGAGAATAAGCCAGGGTATGATACTTTCGACAGTAAAGCTGGCCTTTGGACGCCAACTTGCTCTACTTTCAGCAATGGTATACGCCATCCAACAGGGTTTGCGATATTTTGTTGTGAACGCGATAACACTCGATGGCAGAAAGGACTTTGCTAGGACTGAGTTTTCCTTTCACTATCTGATGGGATGGCTAGTGCTACATTGTCCCAGATTGATAAATACTAGGCTGATGGCAGACTCTTTATCGGAGGATGCCTTCCTTCGGAGATTCAGAGATACAGATTGGACCGTTACAGGGGTGCCTGTTTGTAGGAGGGCTTTGAGTTTTTTGCAGAACTATGAATTCTTCATAGTATATGAAGGAGCACTCACTACTAGCCTATAAGACACTTCTGTAGAGGTCGCGTAGAAGACACCCTAGTAGATGAAGGAGCACTTACTACTAGCCTTCCTATTAGGGCGTTTCGTTGGCTTCAGTCCATTAGGCCTTCCCATTTGGTGTTCAGGAATATGAACCATACTTTTCTGGAACCTTATTTACCGAGTTGCTTTGTACGGCAATTCGGCTACAGCTAGCTTCTTCTGGGCAATCCCAGTCCTCATCTCCAGTCGATAGGGAGTCTGATTGATGGGGGGCTACTATAATGCTGGATGTACAGGGGCAATTTTTACCTTGCCAAAAGATAAACCTGACAGCCATATGCTCTTTGCTGCTGCTTAGTTCTATATTCAGGTTAATACCCTTCCTCCTCGGTATGACCATGAGTACTATTTTGTATTGGGGACTAGGTTTGCCCCTACTCTCGCTGATATAGAAAGAGTGTGCGCAATGGAGGGTAACAGAAAGGAAGGCGTTGCATCTATAGTTGAACCGGCTGCAGCGACGCAGCAGAGAGTTGTTGTTGAGGAGCCTATCGTTGCAGTGTCTCAGAGAGAGGATACTGAAGAACCTCTTCCTGACATTCCTCATAAGAGGAAAGCTTCTACCGAGCTGGTTCCACGAACCAAAAAGAAGAAGGTAGTTATTTCTTGGGGTAGGAAGAAGGTCGCGGACGTGGGTGCCGGCTCGCCTCCTCCCAGAAGATCTTTTCGGCAGACGGCATTGCAGGCCGTTTCCATTCGAGAGGTAGATCCCTTCCTAAACTCCATAGCTATTCTGGTCACGCCTTTAGAAGCTTTTTCACCCTTGTGTTTGTCCTTTGTACAGGACCCTGAAGTTGTAGCTGAGGCAAGTACCTCCTTGACTGAGGAGGTAGATGTGACGATAGTGTCCCCTGCTCGTCCTCGACCGATGGATGAGGACGGGTCTTCTTCAGCTGTAAGATTTGAGCGACGGAATGATCAAGGCGAAGGCCCAGACCATGACGGCAGTCAAAAGATCAGTCCCTCCTATGATATTTCTTTGGGAGATATGTCTGCAACAGGATCCATGATGAAGGACTTGGATGAAAACCAAGTCCAATCGGCTCAACCTCCTGCAGGTACGTTATCTTTGTGCCTCTTTTCGGTTGAGATTTTTTGACTTCGATTTTGCGTACTCCTCATAAGGCTGACCAAGACAGTAAGTTCCCTTATAGACAAGAAGAAGGAACCATTCGTGAAGATAGCCCCAGGCATTGGGGAAGGAACAGAAGTTGTTCCCGGCTCCTCCGAATTTGCTGGTGTACAGGGTGCTGTGTCACGCCCCGACCCGGAATCACCCGAATCATCATCCTCATAGGGGGCGTGATGCCGCACGAGCCTGGAGTTGCGCTCGTGCAAGGCAAGATGACAAGTACTCAAATGGTTATCTTTGAGTTGATACTAACAACGAAAGGAAAATATAGTATACGAAACAATTCTCTTTATTGATATTCGAAAATAAGATTATAAAGGCTTTTGATAGCCCAATAATATATGCCAGATTGGCTACAACACTCAGGTTCTCTCTTGCCCACAAAGGATTTTATCGTTCTATACATCATGCCTTCTATATCTCGACCGCATCAATCATGTTGCATGCCCGAGCGTCAATGCGATCGCATGCCTCAATACGCTTTGGCATTTCAAGCCTCAACGCGTTCAAGCGAAGCTCTACCACGAGCAGACCAATCCCTGAACCTGCTAGCAAACTAGGGGGGATTAGTACTTTCGTCCTTGCTGTACTGATCAAAAACCCACTTAACAAACCGATATTTAGTATTGTATTGATTTATGCAAATATACAATTTAGTTCTCTTTCTATGTTCTCCTTAGGATGAGTTCATGTTATAATTCGAAGACTGTAAAGCATGTTATCACGGCAAGCATGTTATTCGATTCGCATAAGGAAATAGGGAACCAATAATAATCCCGTGTTGTTACATGACTTCTTACCAATATAGATGCACTCGCCCTTGTACCGATGCAAGGTGAATACGCCTATCAACTTTTTCTGTCATGTTATAAGTGCCCTCTATTCAGGATCTATATGTGGACGATATATATATACCTTGCACTTTTAACCCATCGCCCTTAACTATATGAAGGTCACTAGCTTTCCGGGCTAGAATGGACTTATATTTATCAAATCGAAACATAAGACGATGATAACTCTGTACGGTTGCTAACCCAAACATTAGAGGACCACAAAAATAATCGCAGCAAGTGGCTTATCACATTCACTAGAAGGTCGCCACCCGTCTAAATAAAGTGCACCAACAATACCGTAAATGTAATCCCTCCTACGTCGAACGGTCCCAGCGCACTGGCATGCCGCGTTCGAGGGATGCCCATGCACAGGCTTCTTTATATCTTTAAGTCCATTTGACCATGCAACGCATCTTATCTTTCATACAACCAAACAAGTTTGTCTATCTCTATTTCAATTGGCACAACGCCCCAATGTTCTCAATGAACGTCCCGAAGGCCACGAATATTTTGAAGGCACAATGCCGCATCAACGGTTATGTCACATCCGTGCCACAACTGTCCTCCTTATCGCAACGATGCCATCTTTTGTAAGTATTGTGCAGCTGCGCACATTCGCCATCTTTTCTTGCATCGTGCATTCAATGCATGCCTCGAAGCCGTGTTTCCATATTCTATGCCTTAGTATTCAACGCGTTATACTTATGTTCCATCCTTCCGATCCATGCAACTGAGGCACACCTCGATAAGGTATTCAATATTCTATCGCTCGTGCACCGAGGCACTCGTACCGATATAGTCTTTCAATGTTCTAGCATTCTAACTCGTGTGCGAGGACACGGAATGACTTATGCATTGGGCACTCGTCGATACAGTTATCCCATGTTCTCATGGCTTACGCACTTAGGCGCTCGCCTTTGCGATATTCAATGTTCCATAACGACTCGTATATTTGTTGTATGATTCATTTCAATTGTTCTATCTAGTATTTGACACGCACTATGTTTATCTCTCTATCGAGCCATGCCCGTGGCACTGATAGGTTAACTCAGCATACAATGATACATATTTTACTTAGGCATGAAAAAGTAGGAAAGAGAGTCAATGTCCCCCTACCTTGAGCCGATACGCCATGTCGTTTTGCCGAGCCGATGCGGCTCGATTTCGTAACTTTGTTGCACGTCCAACTCTTCTGACTTAGCCATTCAAGCACTTCGTGCTTCATTGAATTATACGTTCGATTTGGCTTACCGTACCCAAGTCCCAGCCCGTTGTGAGGCGGTGATTTGGGTTTTGCGGACCCGTCGTGAATGAGGCAAAATATCGAACTCTAATATTTCACCGTAAACGTATAGCCTGCATATGAAACCAACTAAAATCAATACTTGTATCGATTCGGACTTGCGCCTTGGTCGATTCGATTTCTTAGAATCTTCGAACCAACTCAATGCTTTGCCTCGGGCCGACTTAATACTTGCATCGATCTTACTCGATGCGTTCTTCGGGTCAAATGTAACTATCCGACTTAATGCATCCTTACGAGACAACGCAACATCTTTGTATCGATTCACATCGATACATAATCGGGTCAACGCAACTCTTCGAGTCAATGACTAAACATAATATACCGTGCGGAGCGGGACATTACATAATATACCAATCAAAATAAGGTTCGTCCTCGAACCAAAACCAATACTAAATTTCCAAGGGTTTCACTAGATCGTTCCACAATCTCGTCTCACTATCATTTGGATCATACAACTTAGTTTGGAATCATACACATATTTTAGGTGTCCCACCAATATATGTATTTCAGCCAATCTCAGTTGTAGGATATCAGAACAAAGCTATCATGTAACTTATTATTCTCAATTACTTGCTACCTCGTACTCTCGATCGAACTTTGGGCTCTAGTGCTTGTTCTCGCAATTCTAGCACATATGTATATTGATACATACGCTATTGTATAACAAATGTCAAGGTACACAATACGATTCAAAAATTGCATTTTTTACTTCGTAAGTTTTATTGGGACTATCAATCCTATGCTTCGCGTCAAGTCGTCGCGCATCCGATCGCAACGATCCTTCGCAACGCCTTGCGTTCGAAGTCGCCACCCAACTATTCCCAAAGTCTGGCTATACAACTTATCTCGATACGATTTCCTTATCAACATTCGGGACTACGTCCGCTACGTTACTTACCTAGACACCGTGCTTAACTTCTCCCGACACAACTTTAAATTGACATTGCACAAAGGCTACAATCAATTCGACACAAAGTTTAATTCATGTCGACAATGCTCAAGGCAATGATCGCCTTGACACGAAGGTCTTTACGATGTGTCTTACATTCGATTCCTATCGAGTAGAAAATTTCTAACCAAATTCTATACTTGTCCGTCTCGCAACATCGAATATAAGTTCGATTCACGCAAGCTCAATTGTAAGATGAATCTAATCTAACGACATAACTTGTAGGTTATTCCCTTATTGTTCCCCTCTCGTGCATATTACGACTCTCACAATCGCCTATCCGAATCACCAAGCCCATTGGTGAATTTCTAGTTCGATCGTCGACCAACATAACCATTCAAGCATTCATCCGACGAATACTCAAGAACAAGCTACATCATTCTCAATCGACAGTTGTTCCAATAATTTTCGATCGCCCTAGACCTATCGTCAATATGTACCATACTGTATTTGTTATCGATGCAATTTTGTATGCGACATCGCATGGGTCATCTTACGGTCTGCAACATTCAATTTGATTTGGCGGTCAAGTCTTCTAGGGTCAGCTGCCCCGAAGCTACGTTCGATAATTGTGGATCATCACCGAAGAACAGTTTACTACGAACCATACTATACCTTATTTCGGAGCCAAATCACGTTCCGACAATTTCTATACGACTACCCAATTTTGGACAAAACTATTTCTGTCGGCACAATTGATGTGCAACTATCCTCCGAGTACGGCCGTGAACCACCGTCGATGATTATGCTATTTACGAAGCATCTCCTCGCATTGAGTTCGAGTCTATCTTATTTGTGTTCGACACACGCGATGCTATACGCATCGAGCAATCGTCTATGACTTATAGTCTCGTCTCGATCAATCACAAAGTTCATGATCAACCAGTTCGTTCATTATCGTATTGTTATTTACAAAATTTTGATAGCGCGAGGCACACTCCATTTTGTATTCTCACATCGTGCTTACATTTCCTTACGTATCAATCTTGATACGTTGTATCAATTTCGATAGCATAAGGGTCAACTTTGATTATGTTTCAATGTCAACAACTTACATTGCATACGTCCAAGTTCTCCACAAATATTTTTGTACGTCTCGAATCGTTTCTCGATTCGTTACATTCCGTTATGCTTTGATCGCGTAACCGAATTACTGATTATCCAATATTAAACCCTCAAGTCATACGATCTCGCCCTCTAAGTTTCATGTGTTTTCGGTCGTACTCAAATGAGTTTCGCCGTAACGTAACCAACTATCTCTTGGGCACTATTTTATTCGCATCAACCAACTCTTCACCGTAATCGCACATCGTGTGATCTGATTATATTTTGTTTCGTCCAACATTTCTAGCGAGATCACAAGTCATGCAATTCAATTTCACTTTGCATCGGCTAACATTTCTATCGAGATCACAAGTCGTGCAATTCGATTATCATTCGCGTATTCTAACATTTTTGTCGAGATCGCAAGTCGTGCGATTCGATTATAATTGTATCGCCCAACATTTTCATCGAGCTCGCAAGTCGTGTGGTTCGATTTCAATGTTTCAAGTTTCCTATCCCGTCGATCCGATTGTTGCCTCAAGGCATAATTGTTTTACTAGTTTCCGTCACTCGACCGACACATAAAATTTTCAATCGACGTATCATTCAATGATACAAGTCCCGCCTTACCGTTCTAACCGATCATCGAAGAACACTTGCATCAACATGCCGTCATACAAATTCTCAATCGAGTCTCGGTGCTATCCTGTCCGTTGCGGACGAATCTTCTGCAATTCTCACAACGCGTCGATATAATTCATCGCTCAAGTGGTATATCATATACCACTCAGAATGAACCAACAATCTCTTCCGACTCACGATTTTTGCAGTGATCGTGCTTGATCACAACCGAAACTTTTTGATAAATCAAGATCTGACACAATTCGGCCAATGCATTCATTTGCCAACACAAACTCGGTGAACAACCGAACTGATTTCATTTTTAACGATTTACATATTTTAGTTCCTTCAGTTGCATCTTGTGCAACGATTTATTCTTGATATTCGTTGCACTCCGTGCAGTAATTTTACTTTGATATGCATTGTACCACGTGCAACGATTTATTTTCGATATGTATTGCACATCGTGCAACGACTTAATTTCGACATTCATTGCACTCGTACAATGAATTATTTTTGATATCTGTTGCACCTCGTACAATAATTTATTTTTGACTTTCAAAGTCAATGCTCAAATCCGTTCAACACATTCAATATTGACTTATCACTTTTCATCGCAACGCACATTTGAAATCAATATGTGAATCCGTTCGACACATTCAATATCAACTTTTATTTTCTTTTCAACGCATTTATTTACAATCAATGGATGACAATTTCTGCTGCAACAATCCATGACTTTCATTGTATCGATGCAACCAATATTTCTTATATCGATCTTGCAACCAACGAACATCTCAATTCATAATTCATGATGTGTTGCATTCGCAGCAATAAATCTTTGAATTTATATCTCGCAACTTGTTGCACTTGCAGCAACAAACCTTTTACGACTTTTCCAGCAAATATCATGTAATTTTCAAAACATCACGCAGCAAAATTATATGATTTGTATTAGACTTATTGTATGGAACATCCAGTGCGGCATCGAGTAGAGTCAAGAGTGATTTTGATTGGTGGTGTGCAACTCTTTGGAATTGAAACAAAGCAAACATCCCGAGAAAATTGAGCCTAGAGCTCTGATACCAATTTGTCACGCCCCGGCCCGGAATCACCCGAATCATCATCCTCGCTGGGGGCGTGATGTCACACGAGCCTGGAGTTACACTCGTGCAAGGCAAGATGACAAGTTCTCAAATGGTTATCTTTGAGTTGATATTATCAACGAAAGCAAAACAGAGTATAGAAACAATTCTCTTAGTTGATATTCGAAAATGAGATTACCAAGGCTTTCGATAGCCCAACAACATATGCCAGATTGGCTACAACACTCAGGTTCTCTCTTGCCCACAAAGGATTTCACCCTTCTTGTAACATCCAGTTTTTCCTAATAAGGGTAATTTTGAAATTTTATAATTATAATCATTTAATAATGATACTTAAATCATATTATGATTTTTGGTGATTTTTAATTAATTTAAAACTATTTAAAATGTTGATTGGTGATTTTGATGGTTAACTAGTTAAACCCTAGTATTGCTAAGCCTAGAGACTAACCATGACCAAGGGAGCCTAGTCACGTGATTAGAATTTCATATTACTAATTTTTAGCCTAAGGGTATTTTGGTCATTTTGACAATTTTGTGAATTTGTAATTTATATTAATTAAATATTATGCTAGTCTTTTAGTGAAGCCTTAACCTAGAAGTTAACCTAACCTAGATTAGTCATGAGGTTAGAATTATGGTTGGAACCTTCCTACTAAGTGCCAAGGTTAGTAATATCTAGATATTTTAAGGTAGGATATTTTCTATTGAGATATTTGTGAAAAGAAGCCTTAACCAATAGGAAGACTTGGAATTGGGTGGAGTGATCCTAACCACTCATCTAAAACCATAACCCTACTCATTTCAACAGCCACACAAGACCCCCCCCCCCCTCCTATAAAGTCACATTAACAAAGCCTTAGCCTCTTTTACAAACCCTAGAAAAAGCCATACTTTGTTCTTCCCTAAACCTCTCCCAATTAATCCAAATTGAGCCCAAATTGAGTCAAATCAATTGCATCATCATCCCCAACAGTAGAGGATACTTGTCGGTGCTTGCTAGCAAGGATCGAGGATGGTTGAACCGGAGAAAACTGAGGAAGACGTCGAATCGAGGCTCTTTACATTGAGTTTGAGCACTCAATAGGTAAAACCCTATAAACCCTAGTAAATTTCTGATTTCTTTCCATAGATGCATTCATTTAGGGTCCCCCTAGGTGTAGCCCAAGTTTGGTAGGAATCCGTGTCCATTTCGTGTCCGTATCGGACACGTATCGGTTTATTTAAATACGTGTTCGATGAAATGCCACATAGAAATAGATTTTAGTATTTTGCAAAACAAATTACATGGTTGTGTAGCCCTATATATGGGGATAAATTATATATATGACTGAGCAAGAGTTGGACCCCTGTTCGTGTCCAAAATCGGACATGAACCTGCTGTTGGACACTGCACAAGGGAGTACTGTGCTCCCCTGCTGCCCGAGTGTCCTGTAGGACACGACACGGATTTGTATGGAATAATTATTGGTCGACACGTGCGGGCAATCACTGTCGGCATGCACACCAATTTTGAGGCGAGTTCGTCGAGTAGGTTATGAGAAATCACACGCGCACGGGTTCTTCACTACACTGTACACACTGTAAATCCCTCTCTGATACACGACTCAAACTCGGACACGACACGACCCCGGCTCGATTCAGGCACCCTAAGACCTAGCCCTAGACCTACCCTAGCTATGTGCATGAGCACGAGACTCCTCGTGCCATGCGTCGAGCTCTATCCTCCTCGACATGGCCGCACGAGGTCACTGTTTCACTGTTTTTTACTGATACTTAATTCCTTGGTCTGTTTGGACACTTGTGTCTGTTTGTTGGACACGAGGACATCTCTCACATGTACACGAACATGCCCACACACCTGAAACACCACTGCACACATTAACTTGGGTGTTCATGTGAGTTGGGTTCGATTTGAACTGACAGGTAAATGGGAATCTGTTTGAGAATCAGTCCTCTCTGGACACATGGACACTTGCACATATTCGAACTTGACACTATTGCACTCAACATATGGCACTTGCACTCTACTGCATAATTAGCATACATTCCCAATACACCACTGCCTTTAGTCTCAGGATATGTATGTTAAGCCTGCAAACATCCTTTACCCCTTAACCACATTATCTGTATTTGCATCCCTGCATATAGGCACCTAATCCTCATGGCAAGGAGCCAACTGAACATTCTTCACTCCCAACATTCAGTTATCTTTCATAACCTGTCAAATTGATTCACTGCATTCGAATGTACCCATACATGACCCTTTGAATTCATTCACTGCATTCAACTTGAGAGTTCACTGCCATGGTATTTTCCTAAAACTGTTGGTTCAATTTCATACTTATTTCCTATATATAGTTGAGTTAGTTTGCATTATGATTTATAGTTGTGGTAGTGATTAGGTCTTCGAATTTTACACTAGACTGACACACACTTTTGAACTTAAATCCATGATTCAAGCTGAAACCTGAGAATTCCTGTCACACCACTCATTGACACTGAGAACTCACACATCCACACACATATTCACTGTTTCTTTTTCTGAATTCCTGAGAACAGGTACACTATTCACTGGACACACTCCTTAACATATGTTGACACATAGCACTAATCCTATTTTTTCACTAACTGTACAGTCCACTGTCCAGATTTACATCATTAAGGATCACTCCATTGTGCAAGCTTATAAACCATTTGATTTGCCTATTTTACTCAGTCCTAATATGAGACTTGGGTTCAGTCCCTTGATTTACATGGCAGCAGTAGTGTATAGGACTAGACAGTCCAATGGGCTTTCGGCAATGCCTATACAGCAGCTAGCATGTGGCTACTTGCTTACCTGGGGTTGTTTTAAGCTTAGTTAGCTTAGCTTGATGTGTACAGTTAGCAACAACTGTAGGGGCTGCACCAGGCAGTCCCCTTTGTATATGTAATTTCAGCCATACCCTACATGTTCAGACCAACTTGATGAGCAGGTGCAGCCACTGGTTTAGTTTTAACCTGGGCACATACCAGTTGCTCTATAGGATTACATGTTAGTATAGAGAGCTGGGGATTGCAGGTAGTTAGAGAGGGTATACATCAAGTTTGAGTGAGTATGTGTAGTATTTTAGTGTTGAGAGTTTGGGTAAGTTATGCTAGTAGCAGTAGTGCCATAGGGCCTTGGCCAATATTGAGAGGTTAGATGTTGAATAAAGAGTATCAGTAGAGAGGTTAGTGTCCCATGTGAGAATTTGAGTGGGTATGCTAGGGTGTGTGGTATATGTGATATATATCTATATAGGAGCTTGAGCATACATATATATATGATGTGGTTATGTGCATAGTGCTATATGTTATAAGTTGGAGGGTTTAGGGGAGGAAATGTTGATGTATATAGGCTTGAGCATATACATATGCAATATGTTAGGGTTAGTTGAAGTAAGGTTGATATATGAGAGAGTATAATGAATATAGGTATTTGGTTATGTGGGTAGTCTTAAGTATAGGGTAATATTAGGCATGAATATCTAGGTTAGGGTATTTTAGGTAGTTATGACTTGATATAGGTTAACTTGACCTAGTTTGACCTAAGACAGTTGACCAGGGTTGACTTAGAGTTGACTTTGACCTAGATTGGCCTAGAAATCATGTAGATTGTATCATAAACATCATTGTCTTATTTTAAACACATTATAACCCATATTGCTCTGTTTAGGACATTGTGACTCCGGTGCAGACATCTGATATTACATTACTCTTTTCAGAGTATCAGGCGAGTACATTCTCTGATAGTTCTCTCATTTATTTGTCAATTACTGTACTTCAGTTCTAGTTAGCTGTATGTGATTCTCTGTTACAAACATGCATTTTTATTTCTGAATCCATGTATGCGACACACATACTTACTTGTCTTACCTCTATTATACGAATCACCATACGAATTACCATACAAATCACTATTCGAATCACCCTATTCGTATCTTCATATGCTGGTTGGACTTGTATTCGTCTTATGTGTTGGATTATGGATTCATTTGTATTAGACTAGACGAGGAAATACTGATTAGACATGTAGACATATCCTCCTATTCGAATCACCCCTCTGTGAATGATATTCGAACGATAGCCATCCCATACTTCGCGAGTGTGTGGTGTGTCATATTACCTATAGCCGTTTACATGTCGAACTCGGTATTCTAAAACACACTTGGAGAATTTATTCGAATCATTGTTTAACTACTATTCGAATTACTATTCGTATCACCTTATTCGAATCACCTTATTCGCATCACCTTATTCGAATCACCTTATTAGAACAATAATTAGAATCACATTCGACTCATCTTGTATTAGACTCACACTGGGATTACACTTGACTCATATTATATCATCTGGACTTATATCATGTTACTCTAGTTCAGCTAGATTATATTTTATAGTCTTCATTGCTATGCTTCTCCTCTTGTTTAGTTACCTTACTTTTATTGTACCTTAACTGCTTCTCTACATCACTACCTGTATAAAACTGCCATATTCATCAATATAACTGTCTATAACTGCTTTATAGTTCTCTGTCATTTACTTGGGATTTCTTGATAAATTTTACTCGTTCATGTCCTGACTGGACCTGTTGAAAATATTACAGATGATTGCCCTGAGGACATTTGCCCTACTTGCCTTGGAGCAGGAGATGGCTTAGCTACCATTGGCCCCGACACTCAGGAGTGATCGGAAGAATAGCTAGTAGACTTGGTTTAGTTTTTGTGTTTTAGAACTTGAATTGTAATAACTTGAGATACGAGTTTGTATTTTGAGTTTGTTTGAGATATTACTATTGTTTAGTAGTTTATAAATGTTGTTGTTTAGTTTTTAGTTATAAACTTCTGTGTTATCTTATCGTGTTTAGACTGTGATTGAGATTTCATTATATCTATACTTGTCCTCCGTTCGGAGTTGAGATATTGACAAGTACATTATATAATTGTGTTAGTTGTTGATTAGATAGTAACCTAGGACAGTGTTCTACCGCCGACACTGTGGCATAGGCTGGACGTACCTACTTCTCGTGCCCCTACACAGGGTGCGGGTCGTGACACTTCCATACATCATGCCTTCTATATCTCGACTGTATCAATCCTGTTGCATGTCCGAGCGTCAATGCGATCGCATGCCTCAATAAGCTTCGGCATTTCAAGCCTCAACGCGTTCAAGCGAAGCTCCGCCGCTAGCAGACCAATCCCTGAACCTGCTAGCAAACTAGTGGGGGATTAGTACTTTCATCCTCGCTGTACTGATCAAAAACCAACTTAACAAACCGACATTAAGTATTGTTGATTCATGTAAACATACAATTTAGTTCTCTTTCTATGTTCTCCTTAGGATGAGTTCATGGCATAATTCGAAGACAGTAAAGCATGTTATCATGGCAAGCATGTTATTCGATTCACATAAGGAAACAGGCAACCAATAGCAATCCCGTGTTGTTACGTGACTTCCTACCTATATCGACGCACTCGCCCTTGTACCGATGCAAGGTGAATACGCCTATCAGCTTTTCCTGTCATGTTATAAGTGCCCTCTATTCAGGAACTATATGTGCACGATATATGTATACCTTGCACTTTCAACCCATCGCCCTTAACTATATGAAGGTCACTAGCTTTTCGGGCTAGAATGGACTTATATTTATCAAATCGAAACATAAGATGATGATAACTCTGTTCGGTTGCTAACCCAAACATCAGAGGACCACCGAAATAATCGCAGCAAGTGGCTTATCACATTCATTAGAAAGTCGCTACCCATCTAAATAAAGTGCACCAACAATACCGTAAACGCAATCCCTCCTAGGCCGAACGATCCCAGCGCCCTGGCGCACCACGTTCGAGGGATGTCCGTGCACAGGCTTCTTTATATCTTTAAGTCCATTTGACCATGCAACGCATCTTATCTTTCATACAACCAAACAAGTTTGCCTATCTCTATTTCATTTAGCACAATGCCCCAATCTTCTCAACGAACGCCCCGAAGGCTACGAACATTTCGAAGGCACCATGCCGCATCGACAGTTATGCCACATTTGTGCCACAACTGTCCTCCTCGTCGCAATGACGCCATCTTATGTAAGTATTGTATAGCTGCACACATTTGCCAACTTTTCTTGCATCGTGCATTCAATGCACGCCTCGAAGTCATGTTTCCATATTCTACGCCTTAGTATTCAACGTGTTATAACTATGTTCCATCCTTCCGACCCGTGCAACTGAGGCACGCCTCGATAAGGTATTCAATATTCTATCGCTCGTGCACCGAGACACTCTCGCCAATATAGTCTTTCAATATTCTAGCATGCTAACTCGTGCACGGGGGCACGGAATGACTTATGCACTGGGGCACTCGTCGATACAGTTATCCTATGTTCTTATGGCTTGCGCACTGAGGTGCTCGCCTTTGCGATATTCAATGTTCCATAGCGACTCGTACATTTGATGTACGATTCATTTCAATTATTTTATCTAGTATTTGAAACATACTATGTTTATCTCTCTATCGAGCCACGCCCGTGGCGTTGATAGGTTAATTCAGCATAAAATGATTCATATTTTACTTAGGCATGAAGGAGTAGGAAAGCGAGTCAATGTCCCCCCACCTTGAGCCGATACGCCTTGTCGTTTTGTCGAGCCGATGCGGCTCGATTTCATAACTTCGTTGCATGACCATCTCTCATGACTTAGCCATTCGAGCACTTCGTGCTTCATTGAATTATACGTCCAATTTGGCTTACCGTGCCCAAGTCCCAGCCCGTTGCGAGACGGTGATTTGGGTTTTGTGGACCCGTTGCGAATGAGGTAAAATGTCGACCTCTAATATTTCAGCGTAAACGTATAGCCTGTACATAAAACCAACTAAAATCAATACTTGCATCGATTCGGACTTGCACCTTGGTCGATTCGATTTCTTAGAATCTTCGAACTAACTCAATGCTTTGCCTCGGGCCGACTTAACACTTGCATCGATCTTACTCAATGCGTTCTTCGGGTCAAATGTAACTATCCAACTTGATGCATCCTTTCGAGACAACGCAACATCTTTGTATCGATTTGCATCGATACGTAATTAGGTCAATGCAGGTCTTCGAGTCAGTGACTTAACATAATGTACCGTACGAAACGGGGCATTACATGCTGTTAGTGAGCTGGTATCAGCTGCAGGAGGAGAGGTTGAACAGCCTACTGAGGGGGCTGTTGCTGAATCTGCTCCTGTTCTAGCTGGAAATGTGGAAGATACCAGGCCTAATGCCGCTCGGGGCCTTGATATTGTTCTTCTTGAACTTTCTAGGCCTGCTTTCGGTTCTCTGAAGCCAAGACTGATGGCGTAGCCCAGGCTGGCGTTTAGCATGTCGAAGGTACGAAATTACAAGTCTTTTGTATTTCCTCCTTTTTTTTGGTTACTGATGTATATATTGTTTTCTTGTCAGGTTCGGCTTCTTTTCAGGTATCCCTTCCTGGAGCGAAAGAAACTCTTCAAGCATCCTCCCTGACGACCTCTACTGAAGATGACGAGATGGCCCAGGAAATCGTCAAAGCTTTCTACTCTTTGCTGAAAGTAAAGCTTCCTGGAGTCCTGAATCGGAACGCTGCCTTTGGCCCTGTGAAGGCTGTTGCCGAATGCCAAGTGGCGGCCCTTGAGAGCATTGTCGGCTATGAGGAGCGGGCTAATACTCTGAGAAAAGTTGTGAATGATCTGGAGGTTCAGGTGGCCAGATTCCGGGATGCCAAACAACGAAGCCTGTATCGCTGTTCCGTACAGAAGATGAGGCTTTGATTACGGCTCTCGCAGAGAAGAAGGCTACTTTCCAAGCGAGGATGGATGCCCTCGTTCAAGAGATCAGCGAATTGGATGATCAGTATAGTCAGTTCAACGCTGCAAGTAAAGCACGTGCTACCTCGAAGAATAAACTGGCTGCACAGATTATCGAGAAATAAAATCATATCGTGCAGATCCAAAGCGAGATTGCTCAACTGGAAGCCAACTTGAGGACAGCAACATCTGAGCAGGAGGACTACTTGGCTCAGGCTGCCATAACCGCCACCACTTTCGTCCATTTAAAAGAACATCCAGTGAAGTTGGAGGGAGAGCACATGAGTCTAATCCTTTTCGAGGATGAAGCTGCTCGTCAAGAAGAGGCGCGCCGTCGAGCCACAGCGAAGTTTGAAGCTGAAATCGCGGCTCTAAGGAACAATATCAATTGACTATATATCCTTTAGATTTTTTGTCTGTAACCGTTTCTTCTAGCCGTCATGGCTCTTGTACCTTTTTTTTCCGTCTCTTGATAGACGTTCAAAATAAATAATAAAGAATCTTTTGGCTTTCAAAATTCATGAATGTGGTTTTACGAAATATCGAAACTAGAGGTAATGTGGACTTAGTAGGGATATTTCTGGTGGGTATTCCGCTGGGGAATTTAATGTGGACCTATTATCCGTTTTATATTAAAGTTTTTTTTAATATAGATAATAAGTTGAACGAAGCTGCTAATAGAGGTAATATGGACGTAATAGCAGAGGATGTTCTATATCTGACCAGAGGTAATATGGACGTGAAAAGATATATAACTTTAGGTAGGAGTAGATAATTCAGAGGTAATATGGATGTGATTATCCTTGATAAATGCTTTGCTCAAAGGTTATATGGACGTGGCAAAACGTTTCTTAGTCATTCCGCTGGGGAAATAATTATTGGAAAATAATTCAGAGGTAATAGGGACGTGACTTGTTTTCGTCAAACCGAGTTTGGTCAGAGTCAAAAACGGGAATAATTCCACTAGAAAAATATTTTAGAGGACCTATTATCCAAGGTGTATTCAAGACTCTTGAAATATGGATAATAGTTAGATAATTTTTTGAATCACATAAACATCGTACTATACATTTACATGACTGAACATATGTGAACATTATTTACAAAAGGTTACACATAATATTTCTTCATGAACTTGCCATTGATAGGCATCATGAGCAAGTCACCATCAGGCTTGGTTAGTCGGTACGCACCGTTAGAATACACTGATTCTATAATGAAAGGACCGTCCCATTTAGGCTAAAATTTCCCTTTTGTTTTGTGTGTCATGACCATTGGTCTTCTCACTGCTAAGACTAGATCACTAACTTGAAAGATTCTTTCCTTCACCTTTTTATTGAAGGCTCTGGAAAGGCGTCCTTGGTATAGCTCAATGCGTTGCTGAGCTAACACGCATTTTTTGACTAGCACTTCGAGCTCTTGTAGTCGCAGACGGTAGCTTTCTTCGGTAGTCAACTCACTGGCTAAGGCTACCCGAAGAGAAGGAATCTGGATTTCTAGAGGAAGAACTGCTTCGCTCCCATAAACCAGAGAGAAAGGTGTACTGCCTGTTGGAGTCCGGACCGTTGTACGATAGGCCCATAGACATTCGTCGAGCTTCTCATTCCAATCGCACTTATTTGAAGACACGAACTTCTTGAGAAGTTTAATGATAGTTTTATTGAAGGCTTATGCTAGCCTGTTAGCCGCTGGATTGTAGACAGTAGAGATTCTGGATTCGATTCCTATCGTAGAACCGATAGAATACATGTCTTGCAAATTGTGGACCATTATCATGGATGATCCTGGGAGGTAGGCCGAAGCGGTAGATAACATGATGTTTGATAAAACTGATCACGTTCGATGCCTTCACTTCGGTGAGCGGTATAGCTTTCGCCCATTTAGAGAAGTAATCGATTATGGCTAGGATGAACCGACGTCCTCTGGAATATGACGAGCTGATTGGGCCTATGACGTCCATATCCAGGCTTCAAAAGGCCAAGATGTTGCCGTCGAGTGTAGAAACTCCAAAGGTTGATGAATAAAATCGGTGTAGAACTGACAAGCCCTACACTTCTTTGTATATTCAACAACATCTGCTATCATCGTGGGCCAATAATAACCCATTCATCTGAGGCGATCTTATAATTTGGGGCCTGGTTGATGTGCACCACAAACTCCGTTGTGAGCCTCCTGGAGTGCATATTTGGCTTCTGTGTCTGATAAACATCGTAACAGTAGCCCGTCGTAAGAGCGTCGGTACAACATCTTGGTAGTTGTGTCTTAGTAAAATCTGACGGATCGCCTTTGGACAGACACTGCTTCCTTTGGGTCCTCAGGAAGGATTCCATAGATGGCGTAGTCTATGAAAGAAAATCTTCAGTCTTTAACATCGATGTTTGTTTTCCTTGTATAACTATGATGAATATGCAAGGCATCTTTCCCACAGAATAGTTCTCAACCAGACAATGTGATCGACTGCTGAGCATTGGTAGGGACGGTCAAGGAAGCAGCAAGACCAGCTAAAGCATCTGCTTCTATATTCTGTAGTCGAGGCACGTGCTCGATGAAGAATCCAGCAAAAGTAGATGCCAACTCGATTGTCACTTTATGATAGGGGATGAGATCTTCGTGACGAACTTCATAATCCCCTCAGACCTTACTAACTATTAGCTTAGAATCGTCGTAAGCTTCTAGATAGTCAACTCCAGTTGTTTTGCCAGTTGTAGGCCGATCAATAGGGTATTATATTCGGCCGCGTTGTTGGTGTAGGGTTCCACAAGAGAATATGCATGATGTATAACCAGATGGTCGGGTGACACAAGGACGACGCCTACTCCGGCCATGATATTTCCTTTAGGGCCTGTTCTTGATGCACCTTCAAAGAACATTCTCCAAATGGGGATTTTCTCAGTTACGGTGTTAGACTCTACTACTTCATCGGGGATTTTATCGTAGAGTTTGGAAGATTCTGGCACTGGATGAGCTGCTAGAAAATCAACTAACGCTTAGCCTTTTATTGCTTTCTGAGGAACGAACAGTATATCGTATGGTGTCAACAGCATTGTCCATATAGCTAAACGGAAATTTAGAGAACCCGGTTTAGTCATGAGTATTCTGAGCGGATTGACTTTAGATATGATATGGATAGTCTGTCCAGACACATGGTGGCATGTCTTCTGGATAGCAAATACTAGTACAAGGCATTCCTTTTCCAACGGTGTGTATCTGTGCTCGACACCCACCATTGTGCGGCTGAGGTAGTAGATTGGATGTTCATGGCCGCCTTTATTCTTCTAAGCTAATAGGGCGCCGAAGGAATGGTCCATAGCATGGACATACAGTAAGAAGGGCTTCCCCATTATTGGAGCCACCAAAACTGGGGGGCTTGTGAGATACTTCTTGATGTCGTCAAATGTGCGTTAATATTGTTCAATCTAGACGAAAGATACGCCTTTCTTCATGAGCTGAGTAAATAGCTGACACCTTCCAGAAAGGTTTGAAATGAATCGTCTGATGTAGGCTAGCCTTCCTTGCAGTCCGCATAGCTCTTTGAGGTTTCTTGGGAGATGCATATCGAGGACAGCCTTCACTTTCTCCAGGTTAAGATGTATACCCTTTGAAGTGATGACGAAACCAAGGAACTTGCCACTGGAGACTCCCAAAAAAGGCTGGATTCATATTGAGTTGGTGTGCACGCATTAGTTCGAACACCATTCTCAAGTCTTGGAGGTGGTTGCCCTTAAGACGACTTTTAACTGTAATATCGTCTACGTAGCATTCCACTATTTTGCGCAAATGATCGCAAAAAATTATGTTTATGGCTCGCTGGTATGTCGTCCCTGTATTTTTCAATCCGAAGGGCATCACCGTATAGCAGTATACCCCCAACGGTGTTCGAAAAGATGTGTACTTCTCATCGTCGGGGAACATCTTGATCTGGTTGTATCCAGAGAACCCATCCATGAAGGATATCCGCTCGAAGCTGCAAGTATTGTCGATCATTACGTCGGTAATCGGTAGAGGGAACTCGAATTTCGGGCATGCAGAGTTCAAATCACGGTAATCGATACAGACTCGAACTTTACCGTTCTTTTTCATGACTGGAACAATGTTAGCAACCCAGTCAGGGTGTTGTTCTTCGTGAATGAATCCACTGGCGATAAGCTTCTTGACTTCATTCTCGATAGCCTCCATGACATCTGGTCGGAATCATCGTTGCTGCTGCTTCACTGGCTTAGCTTTAGACAAAATATTTAGGCGATACATGGCGACTTTAGGGTCCAGGCCTAGCATGTCTTCATAGCTCCATACAAAGACGTCGATGTATTCTCTTATAAGTTGTATAAGAGATTGTCGTTCATCGCCAGATAGACTTTTGCTGATGAAAATTGGTTTAAAAGATGATTCATCTCCTAAATTGACTAGGATGACTTCGTCTTCGGTAGGTGGTTTACGTTGTTCGAAATGCAGATCCCACCTAGTATCCATCTTTTGAGCCCATTGCTCAAGCTCGATCGATTGGAAATCGCCGATTGGAAATCGTCTACAATTTGGTCAACTGAAACCATGTTGACGGACAGAGTTGCTTTGAACATGTCGCCAATGCTAGAGTCTGAGTCCCAGAGGCAGAAATCAGAAGAATGAGAATAATGATCTACTTCATCATCTGATCTTTCGAAAGTTGTTGGAGGAGTGACATAACCCAAACCAACACCATTTTGTTGATAATAGTTCTCGAGTTTGCCGGGAGGAGCAAAGTAACGTATTGGCAACCGTCGTCCCCGGTCGTAGTTTAACCCCTGGTCACTTTTTATGCCATATCCCATATTATGGATGATATTCTTGGCCTGCCAACTATATCAGAAAAGTTGCATTTTTCCAGAGTCATAGTCAGCTTTCATGTTGTGATAGAAAGAAGTAGAGTCTGGAACAAACTTTCTTTCGCCAATTATTCGACCGAAGATGATTAGTTCTTCACCCTTCTTTCTGGCTGGAATAATAAAGTAGTGGATATCTTCTGGGTAAACTTTTTCTCGCAGATGAGGCATCGTGACCGACATACAGGGGTGTGGTCCTATGTCGTGCTCTAGAGTGTATATCGTATCTATGTAGTGGTTTACAGATTGATAGACATCGAAGTAATTCAAAGATAAACCTTTACTAAGAAAATACGCAAGTTCTTCTTCAGGGATAACATCATCTGCTGAAGGTACATTATTATGAGTATTGATATACTCGTTAAGGGGATCATCATCTGGAAGAGTAGCCACAATCTTGGCCAAGTTCACCACATAGGGTAATTCTTCAGGATTAGGAGGACGGACTTCAGCTAGTTCCACCGGAGGTATCTTGCTGAGAGTAATGGTCAATGGTTTGACCTTATCAGGGTTCTTCTTTTTTCACCCAGATTGTGAGAGGCTTCGGAGTACTTTTTGGAGTAGTACATCCTGTGACTCGAATAATCAGGGGACCTTCATTGGAGGATGAACTTGCTTCAGCTTCATTGTCAGCTTCGTTGCCGTCATCCTTGGAGGGCTGAGATTGGAAAAGTACCAAATCTCCATAGTAGGTGTTTCACTTAACAAAATGCCTGGAAGTCGGATTTTGAAATAAAACGAGAAAAACTACATGAAGTACAAATTTGATACTGGAAAGTATTGCTATGAAAGTCTGATCTATAAATGATCACTTCATTCCTTGGACCATACGATGATGATGAAGATCACTGCTAGAAGATGAACAATTGGAAGAACCAAGTCACCAGAAAGGTATCGACGCACTTGGGCACTGATGGCGAGGCCGAATGCTTTCCTGCTTTGCTTCACTCTGTTCTGAAAGAAAAGTTGAAGAAGAATGCTCCGAAAAATTAAAGTCTCTGGGCTCTGATCTCTATGTATTCTCTCCTTTCTCTCTGTCTGTCTATATGAGAAAAATCAGTCTATTTATTGACTTGGTTTCTTGTGCGTAAAAACTCAGCAAAAGTTTCGTCTTTACGCTGACAACTGCCACCCATGACCAAAGTCATCCTCAGCATACGTTGACACGTGTCCCATTATTTCAATAAAAATAGGATGCACGTACACACGTTCTTCGAGATGTGTGGCATAAAAGCCATGTAGGCAAACCACGTTCTGAATTAGAATAGGGCGTAAGACAACCCAAATATACCCTGAGCGTAAAGTAGCAGACTAGGCGTACAATAGCCCTAATGTAGACTTCCTGCATAAAGTGGTTGTTAAATAACCTTGAGCGTAAAAGTAGCCCAAATAAACCTTACGCACACGTCAACCGTTGAGCGTAAAAACTCGTATAGTCTCCGTGCGTAAAAGAAGCCATATTATGAGCGTAAAGTGGCTCAGTCCATATACTAAACGACAAATGGGCCTCTGTGTAAAACAAATCCTTTTGATTTCTGTGATATATGCCATCATTAAATCTTTATGTCAGACTTTACATTAAATGCAAGACTTGACAGCTTTGTCCAGCGTAAAAGTGGCTAGCCTGTCTTGGGCGTAAAATCATTAGCTTTGACCCGGGCGTAAAATGATTAACCTGCTTTGGGTATAAAGTGATTAGCCGCTCTTTGGCGTAAAGTGGATCGATTTGAATGGAATGATCCTTATCTTTGACTCATTCTTATGAAGCATTTTTTTTACGCTCCTACAAGACCCCCTTCAAAGTTTTCAAATATCTTCAAAATTTGAAACACTTTGAACAGAAGCGTAAAAGTTTAGATTTGACCAGTCAGCGTAAAATTTGGGATACTTAACAGTCATCCGCGTAAAAGTAGGGATATCCAACAGTCGGCATAAAATCAAGAAACAATGTCGGTCAACACTTAACCGTCATAATGAATTTTCTTCTCGAAACTTTCGAATGATTTTTCACCTCCCCGAGTTTGCATTAATAATGAGCAGTTTCCCATAAGGAATATGAAGAGTTGATTTGATTGTATAAATAAAGAGGAATTCTTCATTCTTGCCATTCATCTTCATAGTGACATGGCGCCAAAGAAAGAGATTAACAATGAAGAGGCTTCTAGCTCCAGGCTTGATTTTGAGCGAGCACGCAATTTTGTAGGGTGCTTTGGACTGACTCCAGCAGTCTTCTGCCGTATCGATGGTGGTCCTCCAACTGCGTATGAGGGATCAGGAGATACAGAAGCGTTTCTTAATTTGATGCGTCGCTCCGGGATTCGCAACATGCACGACTTAGGTGCCTCCCTTCGTCAGCCCAACGAAGGAGAGAAAAAATAATATTCCATGTATTGCGACTCTTTTATGTGTAGCAGTCCACTCTCCCCTTTTTATAAATAAAATCTTGATGTTAATCTCATCTGTTGGTACATAGAATTGTTCAACACTTCTTTAACTGCATTTATGGTTGTTTATTCTCAAGAGAAACAAAACAACACGTGGCATTTGCTTTGTGGTCACGAGCGCCTATCTAGTAGGATCTTTCCCGAAATACTCATGCCAACCGTTTCCTCAACCCTTATAAATAGCTGAGTTTAGAGAATGTTTTATACATCCTCATTCTCATTGTCATTTTTCTGGAGATAGCTTTCCGCCTCTATACAAGAATTCATGCTTCAACAAATGATGATCCTTTCCGATGTCGTTCTTCTGTACGCTCGGTCACCAGATATTGATTCAATCAGAGCCGAACCATTTGGCCTTTATGGTAAGTTTGGTCATAAACCATTGTTTGTCTTTGATCTTTTTGCTGAAAAACAGATACTCACGAGCGTAAACCCTTGATAGATGTAGAATCTCATAGGAAAGATGCACGGGCGTAAAAAAGCCTTATTGAATAATACACTCCAAAAAATGTTGGCGTAAAAAAGCCTTGTTGAAATGAGGAGCACATGAAACAATAGCGTAAAAGTCTTGTTGAATAGGGTGCACATGAGACACTGGCATAGAGAGCCCTGTTGATTGAATGTTCATGAATCACGGGCGTAAAAAAACATCAAGCATAAATTCTTGTTGCCTGTTGAAGATAAAACGTAAACATCTAATATGCGTGTGATGATACTTCTGTTTAAAATACTTCTTTGTTGTTTTCTGCAGAAATTTGGCTGAAGAGCTTTTCCAGAACCGGTATTGGCGACTTTGACGCTGTGAGGAGCGTTCTTATGACATCAACATCAGGGAGCTCATGCGCTTTTAACGCGCAAATCAGACAACTCAGAACTCTTCGTGGAATAGAAGGGTCTTCCTCTGTTGGTAGGAAGAGCCTTTATACACGGAGAGTTGGATGGTGGAGTCGACTCTAACCCAAGAAATTGGGTAGTAGAGTTCCTTTCACGGCAGAACTAGGAATCGTATCCCAATGCTGGATACATTTCTATCTCCTTTGAGAGGCCGCCACTCCTCCACCAATTGTATTGGCAGCAACACGTCTTCGGGCTGCCATACTCTGGGATTCTCCTCTCGTCTGAGAGAGAAGACCAGAGTTTGATTCCTTCTGTTCTGGTCGCCATTGAGGCTCAGACAGTAAGGAATTGACACCAACAACGAATCCGATGAAGAAGATCCAAAGAAGAAATAGATCTCGATTAGGTCATCGTTGTTGTATAGAATGAAAATCCAAGATTGTAATAGATTTTCATTATGATTTGTAAGAAAGTCTAAGAAATGTAATAGACTTTTATGATGAAATGAGAATGGAAATGACAAGTCTTCTATGCTCAATAATTTGTATCTATCCAAAAGTAGTATAGACATGATAGATAATAAAATTCTTGTTTTCTTTTTAGAGTATACAATACTATCAGAGGTATTATGGACATGACAGAATGTAAGAACTCAAAGAAAAAAGTAGATTAATATCTATGCAGAGGTCAAATGGATTTGATAGATAAGAAAAGCAAGCAGATTTAATATTTATTCAGAGGTTTATAAGAACGTGATAAATAATAAATCCAGTTTTCTATACCAACGGGTAAGATAGAAGATCAAAATTTCTTTCCGAAAAGAAAATATTGATTCAATTTCAAAATGGATGAACCTGATAAAATGAACGGACAGACTTTTTCGGGAATGAAAGGTTATTTTCAAAGACCAGTTCATCAACAGATCTCTCCTATTAAATAGGTGAGAAATCTTTGTAACTTTTCATTCTCATTTCCACTCCTCTATTGGAAATGTCTTCCAAGGATATGCAGCAAAAGAATGAAGTCTCCAAGAAAGTTGAGAACATTATTGAGACGTGCCTTGTTGAGCCAATTGTGACAGGCCTAACCGAAGTAAGCGAGAACTCTTCTACGCCCAAGCCACTACAAGATATCCTTGCTTTCTTAGTGGAGCCAAGGAAAAATCTTGAAGAAGAAGCGCTGAGGATGGCTGTCTGCAAATTTTTCATGAGTTCTGGCAACGATGCTTTCTATGCATTGGCTGACTATGTATTCAATAAGGAAGGCGAAGGCAGTAGCCCTCGTCCTTAATCTTTCGTCTTGAACAAAAATAATAATAAAAGGAACTTTATTTTCATCATCATTTTTCTTTATACATAGTACTTCTTAAGAAATTTGCCATTGATTGGCATCATGAGTAGATCTCCATTAGGCTTCGATAACCGATAGGCGCCATTAGAAAACACGGTCTCAATTACATAAGGGCCTTCCCATTTCGCTTGGAATTTCCCTTTGCTTTTGTGAGTCATAATCATCGGTCTTCGTACGGCTAATACTAACTCACCAATCTTGAATACCCTCCCTTTAACTTTACGATTGAAAGTTCGAGATATACGGGCTTGATATAGTTCAATATGCTGTTGTGTTTGAAGACGCTTCTCGTCCAATCCTTCAAGTTCTTGGAGTCGTAAACGATCATTGTTCTCTATAGTTAGCTCATTAGCAATAGCTATTCGAAGAGATGGAATCTAGATTTCCAAGGAAAGAACAGCCTCACATCCATAAACCAATGAAAATGGTGTAAAACCAGTAAGAGTCCGGACTATTGTTCGATAAGCCCATAAACATTCTCCAAGTTTCTCATTCCAATCACGTTTATTAGAAGAGACAAACTTTTTGAGAAGTTTAATGATAGTCTTATTGAAGGCTTCAGCTAGACCATTAGCAGCTGGATTATAAGCCGTAGAAGCCAAATTTTGAATTTGATTCTTATCACAGAACCGATAAAATGCCTGACTGGCAAATTATGGACAATTGTCATGAATTATCCGTCGAAGAATCCCAAAGCGATAAATGACATGATGTTTGATGAAGTTGATCACATTAGATGTTTTCACTTCAGCAACGGGGACTGCTTCTGCCCACTTAGATAAATAATCGGTTATAGCTAATATGAACCGATGTCCTTTAACAGAAGGAGGGTTAATAGGACCAATGACATCCATACCCCAAGCTTCGAAGGGCCAAGAAGCTGCTGTAGGATATAGAAATTTAGAAGGTTGGTGAATAAAATTGGCATGAATCTGACATGCTTTACACCTTCTGGCGTAATCCACAGCATCTGCTATCATGGAAGGCCAATAGTATCCCATCCTTCGAATGCGATCCTGTAATTTTAGACCTGGTTGATGAGCACCACAGACACCATCATGAGCCTCACAGAGTATCAGTTTAGCTTCACTTTCTGAGAGACAGCGCAGCAAGAGTCCATCATATGAGCGACGATATAACATATGTAAAGATGAATCATAATAGAATCGAAATGATCGTCTTTTAATTGATGCAGCTTCTTTTGGATCTTCAGGTAAAATCCTATGAACCGCGTAATCAATAAATGGAGTTCTCCAATCCCTTTGTTGAAAGCTTGATTCTGTAGTATAACTCTGTTCAATACACAAATTATTCTTGACACAGAATAAATCTCGGTCCAACAAAGTAATTGTATTCTGCCTTCGGATTGGAACAGCCAAATCTGCAGCTAGGCTAGCAAGAGCATCAGCCTCTTCATTCTGAGAATGTGGTACAAATTTAATGAAGAATCCTTTGAATGAAAGGACCAATTCGACTATACTTGATGATAAGGGATGATATCAGGGTTTCTGACTTCATATGTCCCTCTAACTTGATTAACAATCAGCTGAGAGTCTCCATAGGCTTCCAGGAATTCAATATCTAATTGTTTTACGACTTGGAGACCAATCAATAGAGCATTGTATTCTGCTACATTATTGGAGCATGGTTCATTGAGAGAATAGGCACGGTATATGATCATTTTGTCAGGAGAGACCAAGACGATTCCTACCCCAGAGACAATATTACCTTTAGGTCCAACCCGTGATGCTCCGTCAAAATATAATTGCCAAATGTCATTTTTCAAAGTCATATTGCAATCTAGAACTTCATCTGGAATGTCCTCATATAACTTTGATGTTTCCGGTATAGGATGAGCAGCTAAGAAATCAGCTAATGCTTGACCTTTTACTGATTTTTGAGGTATATAAACCATGTCATAAGGGGTGAGCAGCATCGCCTAGGTAGCTAACCTAGAGTTAAGAATGCTTGGCTTTCTCATCAATACCCGAATGGAATTTATTCTAGAGATGACATGGATAGTCTGTCCTGTCACATAATGTCTTGTCTTTTGGATAGCAAAAACCAAGGCCTGACATTCCTTTTCTACAGGAGTATACCTATGCTCTGCTCCGACCATCATTCGGCTAAGATAATAAATCACTTGTTCATTCCCTATATCACTTTTTTGTGCAAGAAGAGCACCAAGTGAATGATCCAAAGCTCAAACATATAGCAAAAATGGTCTTCCTATCACAGGAGGTACCAAAACAGGTGGATTTGTAAGATATTGCTTGATGTCATTGAAGGCTTTCTGACATGCTTTATTCCAAACAAATGATACACCCTTCTTCAATAGACAGGAGAAAGGCTGGCATCTTCCAGAGAGATTAGATATAGACCTCTTGATATATGCAATGCGACCTTGGAAGCCACGGAGTTCTTTTAAATTGCGTGGAGGACGCATTTCAAGAATTGCTTTAACCTTATCAGGATCAACATGGATACCTTGAGAAGTAATGACAAATCCTAAAAACTTGCCACTGGAATCCCTTAAGAAAGACTTAGTAGGGTTCATTTTCAATTGATATTGGCGCATCAATTCAAATACTGTCTTCAAGTCTTGAATGTGATCATCTTTTGGCCGACTCTTAACAGCAATGTCATCTACATAACATTCTACTGTCTTCTGTAGATGTTTTTGAAAGATGTTGCTGATGGCCCGTTGATATGTGGCACCGATATTTTTAAGACCAAACGGCATCACCGTATAGCAGTAAACCCCAAGGGGTGTACGAAAAGCGGTATGCTTCTCATCTTCTGGATGCATCTTAATTTGATTATATCCTGAGAATCCATCCATGAAAGACATGCGTTCAAAACCATATGTATTGTCTATCATGACATCAGTAATTGAAAGTAAAAATTCGTCTTTTGGACAAGCTGCATTAAGATCTCGAAAATCTATGCAAACACGGACTTTTCTGTTCTTCTTTATAACAGGAACAATGTTGGCAACCCAATCGGGGTATTGTTCTTCACGAATAAAACCACACGTGATCAACTTTTTGACTTCTGCTTCAATTGCATCCATCATGTCTGGCCGAAAATGTCATTGTTGTTGTTTTACAGGCTTAGCATTAGGAAGAATATTGAGTTTATGAGTAGCAACTTTGGGATCTAAACCTGTCATATCCTCATAACTCTATGCAAAAATATCAATATATTCTTTGATTAGTTTTATCAATTCTTTCTTTTCATCTTCAGAAAGATTCTTACTGATGAATATTAGTTTGGGCGTAGTTCCATCTCCAACATCAATCTGGACAATCTCATCCTCTGTAGGTGGTTGTCGTTGTTAAAAACGAAGTTCCCATTGAGTGTCCATCTATTGAGCCCAAGGATCATTCTCCAATGGCTCGAATTTATCATCAATTTGAACCATGTAAGCTAAAAATATTTGCTCAGATTCATCATAATAGTCTCCTATAACACACGAGGAGTGAGAAATATCGGATTCAATGAATTGGACTTCTTCTGAATCTGATGATTGTGAAGAGCTAGAAGAGAATTCCTCTTGTATATCGTCATTAAACATGTAGGACGGATCATATCCCAATCCATGACGAGTTTTGTGGTAAAACGGATCACCACATAATGGTAGTTGTCTACCTTTGCCTTGATTGAGACCTTGCATAGTCTTTAAATTATATCCCATATTCTGGATAATTTCGAGAGATTGTTGACTATATCTGTCAATTCGGATTCTTCTTTTATCTTTATCCCTCAAATCATCTGTCTGAGCAACAGGGATATTTCTAGCCAGGCCAAACACAATTTGGCGCTTGTTTTTCTTATCAGACGGAACCACGAAATAAGATTCTTTGTGACGTCTATAAATTACACAAGCTTGCGATAAAGCGGCTACAGGAAGAAGATAGGGAAAAGATGTTAGAAACCTTTGAGCATAAGGTCCGACATCGACATGAGGAGGAAAAGAATTTTCCTTATTGTCAATGTATAAGGTTTCCTCTGTGTCTATGTCATCTTTATATTGATGACTTTGATTATCAGAAGATAAAGTCATTCTTTCAATAAACTTGACAGCCATATACTCGAAAAGGAAATCTTTATTGATATCAAAAAGTACAGAATGATCAATATTTACATCATTTATAATTTGACTGCTACACTTTGGATTAATCACTAGTGGATTATCATCCGTCTTCTGCGTAGATTTGCCAAGATTGACAATCAGAGGAGGTTCTGGATCATTCGTACGAAATGTACGCCCTTTGACTTTGATCACAAGAGGTTGAACTTGGCTTTTAATAGGAACATTTACTGATTCCTCAGATGAAGCTTGAGTTCTTCCTTTAACCTTGATCATCAAAGGTTGATTGTTGATAGATTGGGGTTGGATCCGCCCTTTGACTTTGATATTCAAAGGTTGCTTTTCTGGTGGATCCTCGTTAATAGACTGATCTTCAGCAGATGATTGATCTTCAGCCAAATCCGATATCTCTTTCACATGCTCTTGTTTGTAAAGCCTTGAGTCGAAAAAATAGGCTTCAACACCTTTGAAAGGATTGATATCAGCAAACTCAGTCTTCACAACCCCTTGGGGATCCACATACTTGAAACATTGGTGGAGAGTCGAAGGCACGATGTTATGCTCATGTAACCATGGTCTTCCAAGAAGAATATTGTATGATACGTCTGAGTTAATAACATAAAATGTTGCCATAGTTCGAAGATCACCAATCTGAATCTTCAGACGAATCTTCCCCAGTGGTTTACTCTTTCCAGAGTTGAAACCAAACTATTGTGGTACTAGTATAAGTCAGATCACTAGTAGGAATCCTCGATGGTCTTAGCATACTTTGAAGAATTATGCTAATGGAAGACCCAGGATCAATGTAAATTCTGTCAAATTCAATAGATTCGATATACCCAGTATAACACAAAGGCCTATCATGCTTGTTATGCTTCAACAGCATATCCTCTTGTGTGAAGGTAATGTTGGGAATTGCTTCCATCATACTATGACATTGCGGGCATGATACTGGTATATTGTCAGGAGTCTTGAGTTGATCTAAGCAGGAATCAGCTTGTAGCAAAGCTTCACTCAAAGTTTCGTGACTTTCCCTAGAAAGGCGAAGCAACTCGAAAATAGATAATCTAGCCGGAGTATTAGCTAACTGGGCTAAAATATCAAATTTATAGGGTTTCATCACCACCCCCTGACTGGAAGTAGACTTCAATGGGACATCGAAGCGTACCGCTTTCTGTTTTCCCTTTTCAACCATAGCAGGAGCAAGAGACGGTTGAGTTGATGGTGTTTCAACATTCTCAGCTTCCTTGGAGGATCCCTCATAATCTTTGTGGTACTCTTTTCCAGATCTTGTACCAGCAAAAGTTTCTTCTTCAGACTCAGAAGAAGGAAGTACCATATTGCAGGATTTAATCTTCCTTTCCTTAGCCTTCTTCTTATGAGGATTGTTATGAGGAACCTCGGAACCCAATCCAACAGTAGATTTTTGATTTTGAATTTATAAAGGAAGTCGTATCCCTTTATCATAATTCAAACCTTCTGTATTTTGAAAATCATAACCCATCTTTTTCATAAGAATGATAGATTGTTAACTGTACAAGTGAGTAGGCAGTGGACTTTCAACAGGTAGTTCAATAGAGGAAGAAGACGAAATCCCTGTAACTACAGGAGAATGAGGAATAACCGTCTCTGCAGCTACAAGAGGAAAAGGATTCGGGATACGAGGAAAAATCCCTGTAGGGACCTTTTTATAAGCAGCAAAGACTTGTTGTGCCCTGTATAAGGGAACACTATTCATGGCTAGCCACTGCCGATGAGTAAGCTTGAGCTTGGCAGGAGGAGCCAGACTTGGAGGACATATGTTCAATCCTCTCAGTCTATCTTTCAAAGGAATGTCGTCCCATAGATGATCCAAATCATCAGGATCTGGAATAACATGAGAAATCATGTTGCAGGTTTTGACTTTCTTACCTTTCTTGGATTTTGAAGTTTTACCTTCATCTTCCATTTCAGGTATTAAGTCAGGATGTACCCACATAATCTCACCATTCTTTAATGTAAGAGGCAACAATCCTTCATTTTCCTCTCTGGCAGGCGGGATATTCAAAATCTTCATCGTCGCCTTCGAAATTGGAACAATTCCATCTGGTACTTGTTGTGGAAGAAAATCTCCAAATTGAAGAGAAACCATATTGGTTGTAACCGTATTGTCATCATTGGTTAAAGCAATGGCGCCACCATTTATCAGCTCTTGGATTTTCTTCTTCAAAACATAGCAAGCACTGGTAGGATGATTAATGTATCTATGATAGATACAATATTTGGGTTTGTCAGTCAGATTCACCTCATTGGGCCTCTTTGGCTCCGGAATCTGGAGTTTGCCACTCTTCACCAGACATTGGAATATCCCTGGGATATCACTTTCGTCAAAAGAGTATTCTTCTTTTGACCTGGAAGATTCTTGATTATTCGGCGTCATTTTATTCTTGGAAAGATTGACTATAAGAGTGTCTTTTCCTTTCATATTATGATTGCCGGAATTATTACCAGGATTACTTTTCTTTTCTTTAACCTCAGAGGCGAAAATCATCCCATGTTCACGAGCTAACCTACCATTAGATCTCGGCAGAAACTGCTGCTATGATAAACGAAGCCCAATCTGTGAATTGGGAACCCGTGAAGACAGTGATAGATGGTCGCAGATTCATCTTACATGTATCAATCAGTGCTGAATCTGGTGTACCAGGGGGCGTCTTTAAAGTTGCTTGTCGAAAACATTCAATGAACGTCCGAGTATCTTCTTTCTCCTTTTGCTTGATTTCTATTAAGGAGGACATGTTCATGTCCATACCTCCTTCATAGAAATAGGAGAGAAATATTGCCTTAAATTTGTCAAAAGATGAAATACAATTGTCAGGTAAACTACGATACCAGTCGTAAGCTGAACCCGTCAAGCATCCAATGAATACTCTAGTGATAAGTGCATCATTTTTCTATAAATGCACAGTCATAATATCAAAGTAATTGATATACTGACTAGGAGAAGCCTTTCCATCAAACAATACCATGGACTGTGGCTTGAATTTCGGTAGAAAAGGTACATCATTCCAATGAGGAGGATAAGGTTGCTTAATCCCTAACCTCTGGAGTTTATCCTTTTGCTTCAAAACTTCAAACTGTGCTTTGAGCTCACGCACTGCTTGAATGGCTTCACTGGTTTGTGGAAGCACATTTGATTAAAAAGTTGTTGGTTGTACCGTAATCCCCACCGGAGATGGTATATCTTCTGGAATGATGGGATCTGGAGATGCAGAATTTTGGTTAACAGCAGGCTCTTGGATATTCAAAGGTATATTAACCCCTTGGCTATCTTGAGTTGGTGTTGCTGCCTGAACCGGTGTTACAATTGCTGGTTGAGCAGTTTGCTGAGCCGTTATTATCTGGTACATGCTTTGCATCATGTTAAGCATGTCTTTCAATGATTGCTCAACAGCAGTGAGACGTTGTTCTGTATTAACTGATGACGTCTCTGGTTCATCTCCAATAGCGTAGGATTCAACCTCTCTTGAAGATACAGAAGGATTAGTATAGAAGTATGAATCAACACTATCAGTTTCGGACTCAAGAGATTGAGTACCCTCAGCTTCAAAATCAGAAGTCTGCAATTGTCTTTGTCTTCTTGATCGAGTATTCTGATATACTCCTTCAAAAGAATCAAGAAGTCTGTTGAACTATTATTGACCTGGGGTTTGGGACGTGTTCCGTCTAGGACGTCGTCCTCTGTTGGTGTGAGATGCCATGTTGACTGACGTATATGACAACTCATCAGCTTGTTGTTGGGGTGCATTAAAATTCAATCGATCAAAAACTGACCGTCTGGAAGCCGAGCAACAACATTTGATCACAATCTGGTGACACTCACAGTGATGATTTTCTTGGGGGAGCGTCACGGGAGATTGTCTATTTTTACACTTTTGCATTAGTAATTCACGTAAATCAGAAGGAGTAGAAGGAGTAGTCTTCTTTATTACATTTGGGGTAGCAAAACGTTTAGTCCCTTGTGTATAAAGAAGATTACTGGATGCATTCGCAGAACCAAACTGTATATTTCTACGCGTTTGGAGTTGTGTACGCAAATCTTGAGATTTTTGAGCACGAAGAACTCTATTTTCATTGCGTGTGATTTGTAGGTTTGGTACTTTGCATAGAGCAGTATAGGAAGGCTGTTGGTGTAGAACTGAAACTTTACCAACAATATTTTTATGCTGTATGTATTTAGGTACATTCACATTAGATGTAAAAACATCGTTGCAAATTTTATCTACACTGTCACAGACAGAAGACTTACCTTTATGCGTAGAGCGTAAAAATTGATTATCTACCACATCACAGACGGGAGAGTTTCCTTTACGCGAAGAGCGTAATTTTTGTGGGTCTACCACATCACAGACGGGAGACTTATTTTTACACTTCGAAGCACAAGCATTAGAGTCTGTCTCATTACAAATGGGAGACTCGTTCTTATGCACTGAGCGTAAAAGTTGGTTTTTACCCGCTGGGCGTAAAACCTGATTATCTTCATCATCACAGACGGGAGATAACTTGCCACACTTAGAGTGCAACGCTGAAGTAAGGACTTCCTCGTTACAAACGGGAGCCCCTACAACAGGAGTAGGAAGAATTCCCTTGCCCTCAGAAGCAACAGAGAGATCAGAAGCTATTTTGAATTTAGGAATCCAAACTTTTCGTGCTTTACGAGATTTTTGAACATTGGAGCGGCGAGAACCACCCCCAGTTCGGAGCATTTCTTCATAAGCAGTCTGGTCAAAGTGTACAACCAGAGTCTACTTTGTCGATCTAATCGACACATCATTGTATTGAGCAATTGCCTCCTCGTCAGAGAAGAAGGTCGCCCCAGCAGAGTCGCCATTTTTGTTTCACTTAACAAAATGTCTGGAAGTCGAATTTTGAAATAAAACGAGAAAAAGTACACAAAGTACAAATTTGATTCTGGAAAGTATTGTTATGGAAGTCTGATCTGTAAAGGATCACTTCGTTCCTAGGACCATACGATGATGATGAAGATCACTGCTAGAAGATGAACAATTGGAAGAACTAAGTCACCAGAAAGGTATCGACGCACTTGGGCACTGATGGCGAGACCGAATGCTTTCCTGCTTTGCTTCACTCTGTTCTGGAAGAAAAGTTGAAGAAGAATGCTCCGAAAAATCAAAGTCTCTGGGCTCTGATCTCTATGTATTCTCTCCTTTCTCTCTGTCTGTCTATATGAGAAAAATCAGTCCATTTATAGACTTGGTTTCTTGTGCGTAAAAACTCAGCAAAAGTTTCGTCTTTACGCTGACAACTGCCACCCATGACCAAAGTCATCCTCAGCATACGTTGACACGTGTCCCATCATTTCAATAAGAATAGGATGCACATACACACGTTCTTCGAGATGTGTGGCATGAAAGCCATATAGGCAAACCACGTTCTGAATTGGAATAGGGCGTAAGACAACCCAAATATACCCTGAGCGTAAAGTAGCAGACTAGGCGTACAATAGCCCTGATGTAGACTTCCCGCGTAAAGTGGTTGTTAAATAACCTTGAGCATAAAAGTAGCCCAAATAAACCTTACGCACACGTCAACCGTTGAGCGTAAAAACTCATATAGTCTCCATGCGTAAAAGAAGCCATATTATGAGCGTAAAGTGGCTCAGTCCATATACTAAACGACAAATGGGCCTCTGTGTAAAACAAATCCCTTTCATTTCTGTGATATATGCCATCATTAAATCTTCATGTCAGACTTTACATTAAATGCAAGACTTGACAGCTTTGTCCAGCGTAAAAGTGGCTAGCATGTCTTGGGCGTAAAATCATTAGCTTTGACCCGGGCGTAAAATGATTAACCTGCTTCGGGCGTAAAGTGATTAGCCGCTCTTTGGCGTAAAGTGGATCGATTTGAATGGAATTATCCTTATCTTTGACTCATTCTTATGAAGCATTTTTTACGCTCCTATAGTAGGCTTCGATGCCCTTAAAAGGATCGACATCGGCAAACTCCATCTTCACGATGCCATCGCTGTTGACGTACTTGAAGCACTAGTATAGTGTGGAAGGAACGATCATGTTCTCATGTATCCATGGACGACCCAACAAGATGTTGTAGGATAAATTGGCATCGATCACATAGCAAGAAACCTCCGTTCGAAGATCACCGATCTGGCACTAGAGACGGATCTTGCCCAGCGGATGGCTTCTCCCAGCATTGAAAGTCATGATAGTTGTATTGGTTGCAGATAGCTTGTGCAAAAGGATTTCTAGAATTTGAAGCAAACTTCTAGGAATGATGCTGAGGGAGGAACCTGCATCGATGTGCATCTGATCCACCTTAATCGCCCCGATATATCCAGTATAGTATAGAGGTCTATCATGACGATTATTTTTGAGTAGCATGTCCTCCCGTGAAAAGGTGATGTTGGGCACCACTTCCGTAGTACTGTGGTAGTGGGGACAGGAGACAGGGTCTTCAGCGGAGGCTTTGACTTCAGTAAGATAAGAGTCAACATGTAGTAATGCCTCACTTAAGGCCATCCGCGTTTCTTTGGAGAGTCGCAATAGATCGAACAGAGACAACCTGGTAGGTGTATTGGCCAGCTGTGCCAGTATCTCGAAGTTGTAGGGCCGATCCATGCCTTCGGGAGTTGGTACCTTCAGAGACTTATCAAATCGCGTCTCCTTCTGCTTGGCTTTGTCGGTAGTTGAAGACATAGATGGACCGGCTTCTTAGCTTGTGGGGACAGCGGAAGCTTGGGAAGGTACTACTTCTTCTTGTGTGGGGTCGTAAGTCCGTAGGTAAGCCTTCCTCGATCGCGTCTCGCCAGATAGAACTTCGTAGATGGAAGAAGACACCATATGGCATGACTTGTATTTCTTGTCCTTTTTTGCTTTGGGAGATACCACCCCCTGCATCATCTCTTGCAAAAGGTTCGGATGGACCCATATGATCTCACCATGTTCAGTCGTAAGTGGCACCAAGGTTGAGCTGCGAGCTGGCGACAGGTTGACGACTTCCATTATTGCCTTAGGGATCGGGATCACGTCGTCTGGGACTTCTATGGGAGAAAAGTCACCAAACTAAAGAGAGATCATGTTAGAAGATACAACCTTGTCTTCATCTTCGAGGTTGATCACTTTGCTGTCGATAAGCTATTGTATCTTCTTTTTCAGGATGATGCAATCCTTGGTAGAGTGATGCACGTACTAATGATAAAGACAGTACTTGGGATCTTTGAGTTGGTTCGCCTCTGTAGGACGTTGTGGTGGAGGCAATGTCAGTTTATTATCCTTCGTCAATGTGTGAAAAATGGTAATGACATCGTCTTCGTCAAAGAAGAAAGCCTCCTTAGGTTTCAGAGGCGTCCTGAGAATTGGAAGCTCACTTGAAAGTGTCGACTTTCAAGACTTCTTTTCCTTTACCCCCACGGACAGGGAAAGTTTGAGGATGCTTGCCTTTGTCTTCAGATTTGGTTGTTTTCAACCCAGTAATTCCAGATTAGGAACGTCATTTTCAGCAGCATCAGCGGCCCCAATGAAAGTGGGCCATGTATCATACTTATGTATACCTAGACAGAACTTCACTGTAGGAAGGAAGTTATGTCGACAAGTATCCATAAGTTCTGAGTCTGTTATGCCGTAGGGCATCTTCAATGCTAGCCGCCTAAAGCGTTCGATAAAAGCAATGACAGATTTAGTCCTCCTTTGCTTGGTCTCGATGAGGGTGGACATACTAACATGCATGCCACTCTCATAAAACCTGTTGAGGAACAACCTCTCCAAGTCTTTAAAAGAATTGATACAACCGTCAGGCAGACTGCAGAACCATTCAAAAGCTACCCCCTGCAAGGTGCTAAAAATAGCTTTGACAAGAATGGATCGTCCCTGGGTAAGTATAGAGTCTGTGTGTTGAAGTATGTCATGTGTTGGCGAGGAGAAGTAATCCCATCAAATGAATTTAGCATCAACGGCTTGTAGTTAGGAGGGCAAGTAGCATTCGCCCATTCAAGAGGATAAGGTTGAGATATTCCCATCTTCTGAAGCTCGTCTTTGTGTGAGATGGTATCGAAATAGGTAACCAGAGAATCAATTGCATCCTGTTGATTGAGCAGGGGTTGGAAAACGGCTGTTGTACGGTTGTCAGGCGTCGTTGGTAAAGGACCACCTCCAGCATTTGTAAGAATTGGAGGAGGCACAACTGAATGATACACTTTCTGTAGTGAAGGAGGTTTATTGCTATGAGCCGGACTAACGTGAGCCGAGATATTTTGTTGAGGTAGAGGAACAGCCCCAGCAGCTTGGACCGCCATGATACTGGTAAGCATATCAGTGATCTTGGCAAATGTTGTTTCAAGACCCTCTAGCCGTTTGTTGGTCTGATCACTGGTTTCTTCAGGTCTTTCTCTGTCTGCCATGTATGTAGATAATATGTGAGGATGAACAGAGAAAACAGTACAAATAGTGCTGATACTATCTGTCTCTGAGTTGACAAGTCCCTCATCTTTAGGTATAGGAGGTAGATAGTCACCGTCAGACTCGGAGAGGTCATCATCGTCTGGAAGGCTGTCTCCAGTATAAAGATTATCTGCTTCATACTCTGAGGGAATACTACACCCAGCTTGCGAGTCCTCGTCATCTATACGAAATCTCGCCTTCGACCGAGTACCCATATAGACTCCTTCAGATGTAACAGCCTGTCGGCTATCTGTTGGCAGACTTTTCTTCTTCTATTTGCGGAACTGAAAGAGAAAGTTGGGTTCGTGGTCCACCATCTTTGATTGGGGCTTCCATAAAGGGGACCCCATGAAGCCATGTTGGATGAAACACATAGCAGCTTTTCATCGTCAAAGAAATACAGCCGTAGAAACACGGACTGCCTCTGAGGCACTCTCGTTACTTTGGAGCAGCAACAGTTGATGATAATACGGGTGCATGGATGTACACCATGGATTGTTGTCCTCTCTCGTTTTACGCTTATGATTTATCATGTCGCGTAAGTCAATGGAAGTGAGTTTTGCCTTAAAACCCATGTCACATGCATCGTCGAGCTTTGCATATAGATTTGTAAGGAGAGTTGGCGCATCCAGACTTAGTTCACGTACAGGGGCAACCCCCATACCAAAGTTCTGTGAGGACCTTGAAGACAACCCCGTGCTATACGCATTGGGGCCTGTCTTTTTGCTTTGGGCGCATGGGCCCTGGAGTCTGCCTTTGGGCGCATGCTTCTTGGCAGCATGTCTAAACTTCCTCGATGTGGGCGCATAGTATGGGTCAGTTGAGCCTGGGCACATAGCCTTGGGCGTATGATACTGTATGCACAGTCTATCGAAGACAGAAGCCTTCTGTCCAGAGTTATGCGCCCACACACCCTCTTGGGCACATAGCTTTGGGTACATGCTTGGTGGAGCAGTACTATTTTCTTCCAGCTTCGCCTCCTTCATTTGGGAGCCTCGCTGATTTTAACCAGAGGGTCGCACACTCTGATTATTGGCATCGTAGTATTTTCCTTTGCCAAGTCTCGAGCGTTGAACACTCTGTTGTTGGTTGCATAAGAGAGAAGTCGCTGGGCTAGTAGAGCCCGGAAACGTGTGAGCCTTCATCATTCGTGGAGCTTTTGTGGCAGAGCCATGCGCCCATGTGATAGAGTCCTTCAGTTGCATATCTGCTATGACACTGGCAGGATATGTACGGTGAGCCTTCGGAAGCCAAGTCTTACAAGACTTGTTTAGCTTTGCTGATTTTGAGGGAGTAGAGTCGTCCCTCAAGAGCATCTCTTCAAACGCCTGCTGATCGAACTTCACGATCAACATCTTCTGAGTGCTCCCCACTTTGTCGGTATCGGATTGCGTCACCACCTTCTCGTTAGAGGAAAAGGTAGTCCCCAGCAGAGTCGCCATTTTTGTGGACACACACAAAAATAAGAAAAAAAGCTATCTTTTCTTTATTGGCGTAAGGCACAACAAATCGAGTATGCCTGAGAGATCCTGTGCTGAGGATCCCCAAGTACAAAAAGAATTCTAGGGAATGGAACGATAGAGATCGAGCGACAGTTGCTCCTTTACTCCGTTGACACTCCGATTACAAAAGTGGGAGAAAACCTAAGAAAATTGCTAACTCTCGGCTCACTGGCAAGAAGTGCAGCAATTTGGCTCTTGAAAATGCTCTATGTTCTATTTTTTGAAGAGGGATGAGACCCCTTTTTATAGTCGTTCTTGAGCTGGATTGATCTTATGTGCGCACATGAGGAAACACACTGGTATTCATGTGGGCGCATGGTCCTGCTTTGGACGCATAGGGTGTAGGCGCATACAGGCTGCATGATCGTGGGTTGATCGTGGTGCTAATATGGTCGTATGCTTCGGTACATGACTGCTCGTGGAGACTGACGTGGTCGTATGCTTCGGTGCACGTTTTGATCATGAGTTTGACCGAGTCAGGGGCTGTTTTGGCTTGGGCGCATAGCCTGAAGCAGGGTTATGTACCCCTTCTGGAGTAGCCTAGAATGGGCGCATGGATATAAGGCTTCACTAGTGACTTGGGCACATATGACCTCACTGGAAGCTTGGGCGTATATTTTTTCGTTGGTGGCTTGGGCGCATAAGGCTTCATTGGTGACTTGGGCGCATATGTCCAGTCTGCTGAAATTTTTATGCTTCTATAACTAGCACTATTAACTTGACTAAGAACCCTGTATGTCACTCACGCACAAAGCACATTGAAATTCGTCATCACTTTTTACGTGATCACTAACAACACTGGAACATTTGCTTAGAATTTATTGATACAGATCATCAACTAGCAGACATTTTCACAAAATCACTGGCTGAAGACCGCTTTAACATTATGCGACGAGAGCTCGGCGTACTTGAATTTTCAGATTCATAATGTAGTATGTTTATTAAATTTATTTTATAACTCGAAACTTTGTAATTTATTAATGAAAATTATTTTGGGTACAAGTCGAAAGGCTCCTTCTGTCATACAGGTGTAAATAGCCTGAAGCGACACAGTGTACTAGTCTTCAGACTACCGCTAGCTGGGATCTGGCCCCTACAGCTAACCCAAAGTAATAGAAATTATTAAATGAAGGAGTGTAACAGTTATAGATTCAAATTTTGAACAAATACTGTATTTATGACATTAGGAATACAAGCAGCCGAACTCGGACCGAGTTCGGTCGGCACTGTGCGGATTTCCAGAACCGAACAGCCGGCCCTAACCCTATTTAATCATCTTCTTCCCTACATTTTTCTCCACAATTCAACCGAGAAAAACCATCCAAATCTCAAGAGAGCTCCGCCTCCTCCTTCTCTTCAAGCTTTTTGGAGTCTCGTGGTCGTACAATCCACATTCTTTATCCTTTACTCAAGGTATTCAACTTCCTTTCTTCTTCATCCATGGCACCCAAACATCAGAAGAGAAAGATTGATACCTCTCAAACAGGATCATCTTCCTCGGATTATGTTCCAACTAATGTCTTTAGTCCAGCCCGTCCTACTGGAACTGATGACTACGACTCCAGACTCTTTTCCGATAGGAAATTTTCTGATCTTTGGTTCAATTCTTTCTCGGGTCGTAAAATTTGTGTTGGGGCACATGTTAATTTTACTATCTTTTATGAGTATGCCCCTACTTTCAACCGACTTGGTTTTCGTAATTTTTTTGAAGTTGCTGAAAATATTTATGACAATGATGTTCGTATGTTTTACTGCAATTCGCAAGTAAAAGATAACGACAACTTTCATTCTTGTGTTGCTGGAAAGGAACTAGAGTTCAATGCCACAGACATTAGTGAATATTTTCATGTTCCTGATGTTGGTGAGGCATTAGTGGATATTCACCATGTCCAATTCCCTGAAGGTGTCACCCTTGATTCCTTCAAAGAATTATGGTGTCACCCTAAACCTGTTCATAGAAGGGTATATTCCAAACACCTGAATCAAAACTTCTATGAACTTCATAGGTTTATATTTTCTGTTCTTCTTCCATAGAAGGGATCTTCTGACGAGATTACCTTTATGGAGTTACAAGCTATGTACCATATTCATTTTGGTATCCCCTTCTCTGTTCCAAAGACTGTCATGGCATGGATGCTTAACTGCAGAAATGCGGGACGCAACCTTGTCTACCCTATGCACTTGGCTTCCATTTTCAGGAGGTTTCAAATTGATCTTCAAACCTGTCCTTACTCCGTCACTGCCATTGAACTCAGTAGGTCTAGGTTATATCATACTCCTCCTCCGCCTCCTGGTGTTGTACCTTCTGAACCTGTTTAGGATGATGACCTTGAGGCTCCTCCTGCTGCTGCTGCTCCATCCCCTGCTCTGGGTTTTAACCTCGGTTTCTATCAGCACTTTGATGATTCAGTTGCCCTCTCAGCGCAACGACATCAAGGCTATCTTGATTCTGAGTTCCGTCATATCATCCAGGCTCAGGTATTGCGGAACAGTATTGCTAACATTCACTGGAGTCTTTCTCATGACCCCACACATCCAGTCATTATGCTTTATCACCCCAGATTCCCCGGACCTAGGTTCGATGATGAGACGACTTTTTCTCATTTCGATCCTACTGCTGCATACTTTCCACCGGATGCTCCTGGAGGTGACGACACGCCGATGTGATGAGGACTTTAGTTAGTGGTTCTTTTCGATGTAGTTTGATAGATGATGATCTTATGTAGTCATCTTTTTGTCTAAATTTATAGTTAGACACTTATTAGCAGTTTGTGATGGTTGTATCTTTCATTATGTATGACATTTCTGTATTTTACTTATAGTTATTTTTGCTATGCACTTGTTATTTGTGGCAATTTTGTTATTTGTGGTTGTCTCTCTAGCATTACTTTGTCTTTTGATGAACATTGTTGGCTTCACACATTACGGGGAAGCCAAAACCATTTTTTGACAATGACAAAGGGGAAGAAAAAGCAATACAAAATCAACAAACACTACCATTTTTTTTTCCAGGTATTTTCTTTTCGTTCTATTTAGATATATTTTGGTATAGGCTCTAGTTTGTCAATTATCAAAATGGAAGAGATTGTTGGCCCATTCCATGGTCATACTCGATTTTAATAATCGACACTAACTTAAGTCAATACACAAAATATACGAACTGCTGCTAATCATTTCAGGTCTAGTGAAATCAATATCGAAAAGCGTACCACTACATCAGCAAGCATGCGAATCATCTTTCTGAAGCTCATTCTCATTGGAATCAGTCCGAGTCATTTTACAATTAATTATGTATTTTATCTTTATTGAGTCTAGGATATAAATTGTAAGATCGACTGGATACTACTGGCTTAGGTTAATCATAGTCCACTCTCCTATACAGCCTACCCATCTAAAGTCCACTTACCAAAAATATCATACTTTGTGCAACAAAATTTGACAAATATTTTACATTTTTACTAAAACAGAACTCAGGCCGAGTTCGGTCAGTTTGAATTTAAATATTTGTTACCTCCAAATCTGCATTCAACGTTCGTTTCTGAAATCTTTGCATCAGAACTCAGCCCGAATTCTGTCCAAGTTCGGTCATCGAAAACACCTATAAATAGAAGGAAATTTCTCATTTCAAATCACTCGATCAATTTATCTTCTCTTCTCTCTTCAATAAGTGTTTTCATTTGATCTAAAGCTTTCATATTTCACCTACACATCTCTTAGCCAAAAGTCAGTAATATCTATTTGGTCTAGAGTCTTTTGGTTCTCAAGAGTTGTAAAGAGGTTGTTCAAAGTTCAGAAACTATCTCTGTTTTCGGAGCCGGTCGGGCGCTCGTCGCCAAGCACGGTATTGTGAAGTCGGTCGTACACTTGTCACCAAGCACGGTGTTGTAAGAGACTGCAAGCTCTTAATTACCTTGTGCCTTAGTGGATTAAAATCGAGCAAGAGTACTCGAGACTAGATTACTCCTCTCAGAGGGATACCAGTATACATCGCTGTGTCACTGAGTTTGATCTCTCGATCTCTTGCTATATCTATTTACTGTCTCTTTATTCACTGCCATAATTATCTGTGTTTAAATTTTTAATTGATGATTATTTTTCGTTGCACTCGCACTCACTCTATTCATCCCCCCTCTAGAGGTGCTCAACTGTCCTACACCATCGACCTTACTGTTATCCCTTCCGTCATGAATGCTCGTCCTAATCGGTGAGTGTAACCCCTCTTCTCGAAAATTTAAAAATATTTTTATTTATTTATTTTTAATTAAATGATAATTTTTAGAATTTTATAAATATTTAATTATTAAGGGTGATGGTATTATTACGATTACTAACGACTGTTAGGATATCTCCTAATAGAACACCCTTGGACCGAAACCAAATTACCGTTGGGCCTTAGGAAACCCATATTATATATATATATATATATATATATATATATATATATATATATATATATATATATAAAATATATATATATATATATAACGAGTATCAGACACGTGGCCTAGGTGTCCACAAATTTTTGTGTCAAGACGTGCTGTGTCGTATCCGCTAGGATACCCGAGAGGCAGGGCAACCGTATAGGGGCTCGTGCACAGGTTCGTGTCCAATTTGGACACAAATTCGACTCAGAATTATGCTCAGCCAGTGGGGTTTCGAAAACACACATCAAGGGCTTTCCAAATATGAAATTAGTTTTGAAAATGGAGAATAAAAAGTTCGTTGAGGCATTTCATCAAACACACACATAGGCATATTGATACGTGTCCGATACGGACACAAAATGGATACGGTTTCTAACCAAATTTGAGGGACAGCTAGGGGACACCTTGATCTAGGCTAGGATGCAAAGAAATCAGAATAATAACATAATCTAGGGAGTTTACCTATAGGTTGTCCAATGGCAAGAAAAGCCCCAAAATAGAGTGTTCCTCCTTGCTAGCTCAAATCCCCAAATTGCTCAAAAGCTGAGATTACTCTCCATAACCAGAGGAGTATTAGACTCTAATACAAGAAACTAGAGTCAAAAAGGAATTAAAATGAAAAAACTATGGATTGGGGAAGAATGGCCATACCTTTCTTTTTTTCTAAGTGTTGATTCAATACAAAAGAGACAAGAACCAAATGAAGAGAGATTTTATAGGGAGGGAAACCCTAGGTGGTTGGTCATAAAAGAATAAAATTAGGGTTAGGGTTACACTAGTGGGCTATGGGCCAATTTGAATAGTCATGGAATGAATTCATAAGTCTTAAGCCTATGAACCTAATCATTAATCCTCCTATTTGAAATTTGATTCTAAGTGACCTAACTTGGGTTGAATTAAGTTAGACTAGGGTCTCACCATGCTAATCAAGTTATCATAACCAGGCTCAACATCTAGGTTAGTCTCTTAAGTCACAACTAGTAAAAGTCAAAATTAACAACCACCAATCCAATAATTAATCAATTAATTCCAATAAGTCAAAATAATCAAATTACCTCTAGACTAAATATGATAAATAGATATCTCAATCACATGGTTAGGCTCTAGGTCAGACAGTCTCTAGGGTTTCACTAGCAACACATCAAAATCATAAGTCATGATTTTTAAATAGTTTTAAAAATGATTAAAAATCACCAAAAATTATATTATGATTTAAATATCAAAATAAATAATTAAAATCAAAAAAATTCAAAATTACTCTCATTCAAAAAACTGGGTGTTACAGTGGTCCAATGGCGAACACCATTTTGACCCAAAATTATCGTTTTGTCCCTATGTCCAGAATTGGACTTAAGGATAGACAATCCTAGCTAATTTGACTATTCTGAAAACATTGGTAATATCTATTTCAGCATCCGGAGACTCTTGCACGAGTTTAACTATTGTGGCTCACTGAATGGTATAGTATTATTGGTTTTACCAGCTAAGGACCTAAGACAAGTGTACTTTCTGATTGCTTTCGATTCACAGTAGTTTCCATTTCATCTTTATACATATACTTTCTTTTCTGATGACACATGGTCACACGGATTAGTATCATGGATTATTTTATACCTCTTGACTGTCATTTATATATGATTACCATGCTTGCGACTTGATTACATGAGTACTAGCTGGACGGAGAAGTATCTTAGGAGACGTGTGAACTACCCCCTTTAAATCTCAAAATTTCTACACTTGACTAATAGCAGCTGTACACGACACATGCAGGGTGCCGGATTTATCCCTTAGCCGTTCACATGTCGAACAAGATATTTCAAAATACATAAGATAGTTATCTTTTACTTGTTTTCCTTGTTTTCCTTGTTTTTCTTATTTTCTTTACTACTTGCCATGACATCCTAGTTACATATTTTTCTCCAGTTGATACATCTTGTTGTAGAGTTACCTACTTGCTTTCTAGGCATGCCATGACATCAGTTACTTTCTAGTTTTATTTCACATACGTCATTTTCATGTCTTGTGAATTCTATTGTGTTTTTGCATTGCCGTCGGTTTGTGTGCTTGTTCTATTCCTAACTGGAAACCAAAATTTTTTATGTTAGCTGTGGCTTCACTTAGCAATAGGAGATATGGGTGTACTTGCAGGCAAAAACCTAGAAATTAGATAGAAGTGGTATCATTTTCATTAATTGTAAGAATCTTGTATTTTCTTTAAATATAAATGTTGTAAAGGTTGTAATCAATTTAGAAATGTGAATGAGCAATAAATGTTATGTCATTTTGAACATCATAGCCTTGATAGCGTTCTACTATCGACTCTGCGGCGTAGGCTGGCTTGGACACACACTCGTATCCTGAAAAGCGGATGAGGGTCGTGACAAGTTTTTGTGGTAGCCCATGCAGGTCAGTCTTCACAAATTATGCGAACTCGTGGTAGTACCATATTAGTCATACTGCTACGAGCCACGACTAGAAATGCTCATTCGCAACTAGGAGTAAGTCAATTTTAGGAGAATGGTTAGGACTAGGAGTCCCATATTCAATTTAACCGTTGGGTAGTTAAGATTGGTATACAGGCCATGTGATTTAGGTAGGATTCAACCCTTACCATTGATTATGACATTTATTTTATCCCCTTTGCTCCTTCTCCCTCTCTAATTAATAGCAGCTCTTCCATTTAATGACAACAGAACCGAGAGAGAGAGAGAGAGAGGAGAGAGAGAGAGAGAGTGAATTAATTATTTTATGTACAAGGCATAGTAAGCGTACTATATTGTACATATATATTTGTGCGTATTGTATTAGTTAATATTATTGAATTGGGTTCAATGTTATACATATATAATTGTATTGAGATATATTATGATTATATTTTTTATTTTATTTAGTATTATGTACATTATGTTTAGGAAATGAAATAGATATAAGAGTATTATGTTTCTGGTTAAATATTGGGTTTAGATATGGGCTAGTTTTAAATGATTAATATGTTTAGTCCATATTCCTTAGGCAAGTTTACATCTATGGATTTCTTTGGATAATGAATATTACATAGTTAGCATGGAAATATATGTATATGTAATACTCGTTATACGAGATAAATTTTATTATGGTCTAATATTTGTTTTGTTTTAATATATAGATTTTGGGTTTGGTCGGTTGTACTTGGTCAGGTTGAAGTAAATAGTTTTATACATAATTCACTTGGGGCTTTTAAAACGTAGTTGGGCTATGTGAGTATATGAGTATATATATACATGCATAGGTAAAGGGAATAGAAGATCTATCCTTGTTTGGCTTTGACCATTACCTTCCCTAGCCACTCACTTCATTTTAAATTGATACTCGAAATGACACACACTTACACCTCTCACATCTCGACCCCTTGAAAACTGTTGAATTGTCTTACCTGTCCAAGCCATATTACTGATTTATTTGCATAAGTAATCACCTTTACTAAAGGTTAATACTCTATATCCATCCATTGACTTTTGAGCTTAACATGATCCAACCATACCTATATTTGTTTTAACTCGATTTTGTTGGAAACTCAAGGTGTACATAAGTTTTCCCTCGAATCTTCGAGTATTAGAGGAGAAAAAAATTGTATTTCTTTTGTCTTCGATCATTTTCTTCTTAATCGGTCGTATGATTATCAAATGAATACTTTTGCTTCGAGTACAGATACTAGACATTTCCCATCATGATAGAGTTGTTTGAAACTTTGAAAACTTCCTTGAAAGATTCTTATAGGTAGAGTTTGAAAGAATATTCGATGACCTACGATGGCAAGACAGTTGCACGCTGTCAGCACTTATTGAACTATCGAGACTACGGGTTCTCTGCAGCCAGCAGTGCACTGGCGTGGCAGGATCCCTAAGTCGAAGTAGTTTCAAATAAGAGTAGAATATCAAGTATTATGAAAGTTATGCCTCGTTTCTCCTATTCAATATTGAGTTCTTATATAATATTTGATAGGGTCGATAGAGTATTCGGTACCATATCATTACCGAGTCATGATACCAAGGGTTTACTGTAGCCAGATGTACATTGGCGGGGTAGGAATTCTCGGTAAAGTGACTTCACATGTACATATGGTTTTTGAATGTTGTAGAGACTATATCCTTATGGCATGTGACTGTTGATTTTTACGGTTCACAACTCCATAAACTCTCGATTAAAGTTCGATCAGTTCTTACCCTTTTATTTCTTGAACCATTTTTATTATGTCGTAACGTTAGTAGTTTTCCTAGAAGTCCTTTAAACCTAATTTGATTTTCTTCCACTAGATTCATAATCACCCCCAGATTATGATTCTAGGACCATGCCTACATAATCGATCGTGTTAGAATGGTCTCTATTAGATCATCCATAACGACTTTTCGATCACAACTAGACTATTCAATTCTATTTCAATCATGCCAATTCGCATGTTATCCTAGAATTCGATTCTATAATCGTGCCTAAATAATTTTGCTTAACTAGTTGTTCGTACCAAAATGATTTCAATTTTGATCAACCTTAAACAGATTTGACCATGACTAAATCATAATCGTGCCTATATTTCAATTTGATTATAACTAAGGTTTATATTTCCAATCCAACTATGGCCATGACAATTTTGATCATGATCGTGCTCGTGCCAACTTTCTAATTTTCATTATGTAAGGATGACCTGCTTGATTAGCCTTGATTGTGACTGTATTTTAACTTATATCCAAGCGACTATAATCCTATTTAGATTTCATCGAGAACTTTGATCATTCCTTAGAAAATTGGTCGTGACTAGACCATGCTGACTATAGTTTGGTCGTGCCAAACCATTTCAATCTTGATCATTCTTAAAAACAGTTGCTCGTCAACTAGACCATTTGATCAAATGTTGATTGTGCCCAATCACATTCTCCTTTTGCCTATTAATTTTATTATTTTTATCATATCCTCGATTGTGCGTGACTAATTTGATCATGAATCATAACATCCCCTTGATTATATCAATTATCATCCTTATTCGGATCGACTAAAATTTCGTTCCTTGATTATATTTTCAGTCACACCTAATCGTGGCCCTTGAGAATTCTCGGATGAAACATTCTAAGGTTGGTAGATAGTAAGCCCACTCTCCAAACTTTTGAAAGATTGTTTTCAAAAAAATATTCTAATCCTATTGTAGATGTTTTTTGAAATGAAAAGAGTTTTGCCAAAATTTTATTTTAAAATATATTTTTAAAATGGCAGAAATCAACTCTTAAGAATTATGTCACTATCAAATATTTTTACGCTTTTAATTTATAAATATATTTGGATGATATTAAATATTATGTTCTATTCGTATAGTGACAGATTAATAGATGAAGTTTTACTAAATTTGTTTAAATCTATGCAAATGAATTTTTGAAGTTAATTGATAACATTTAGTGTCCACTTAAGGTTACTTATCAAATATTATATTTAGATTGATTAAAAGTATTTTTATGATTATCAATAAAATCTAGAATTATTTTTAAATTATTATGGATTATTGATGATTTATTGGAGTTAGTGTTTATTTTAGAATCTTGGAAAGTTTTGATCAACCAAGTCCATCTATCCTGTTATTCCTTAAATTCGAGGACGAATTTATCTCTAAGGTGGGTAGTTTCTAATCTACACGAAAATTTTAAAAAAAAATATTTATTATTTTTAATTAAATGATAATTTTTAGAATTTTATAAATATTTAATTATTAAGGGTGATGGTATTATTTCTATTACTAACGACTGTTAGGATATCTCCCAAGAGAACACCCTTGGACAGAAACCAAATTACCGTTGGGCCTTAGGAAACCCATATATATATATATATATATATATATATATATATATATATATATATATATATATATAAAATATAAAATATATAAAAAAATAATAAAAATAATATATATATATATATATATATATATATATATATATATATTCAATTACTGGGACCTCTAACCTCTGAACTAGCTAACCTATGGGTAAAGTAAGGAACCCAAGCCCAACTCTTCGCCTCTCCTTATATATATTTAAGTTGTACTGTTATAAAAAAAACCTAGCCGCAAAGGTTTCTTCCTCTATCCCAATAGCACACCTTCTCTTCCATGGTACTTTTCTTTCAGCACCATCATCACCAGCCTGTCCTGCCTCGACAGAAGCAGACCTCGTCTCCTCTCCTCTACACTACACCACGCAGCCTCCATCGTACAAATCACTGACATCCAGCTGCCTGAGCTTTTTCGATCCGCTGCCGTCATATTCTGTGGCCGAGATCACCACCATGGCGACCACCCCCTCCGACAAAACCAACCCATGCCTCCTCCGCCGTGCTGAGCTTTCATACGAGCACCGCTGCACGAAAGCGCCGGTCCCGAGTTCTTCCCTCCGCCACACCCGATCCCTCGGTCAGCCACCAACAATAGACCAGATCACCGCGCACATTGCCTCCTCGACTGTTACTCGTACATACCAATGTACTCTGCATGACTCGATGTGCTGGCTACTACAACCGATCGGGATACCGTCAAGGAGGGCATGTCATCCCCTCCTCGGCAACGAACTGCCGCCCGCGACAGCCTACTGCCCGACTGTCACGCTCCAGAACCAGAATACTGGAGAGCGGAGAACAGACACAGCCAGCTACGTACATTAAAGTATAATCTACCCCGATATACGGTCACGGCTGTCTAGATGCATGAGGGTTTATCTATAAGCCAACAGTCTCTTATGGTCATGAACAAGCCTAGTGTCTCAATCTCAAGCAAGTAAGTAAAGGTTACAAGATGTTAGATCGTCAGACATACAAAGTAAGGCGTCCCAAACATTACATATTCAGATGATCATGAAGCTAGTCATACAAAATATGAAGACTAGTAAGAGTTTCAGTCATACATGATCAACCCTAGGATTTGTCAATCAACTTACAGCCCGTAGGCAGATAATAAGTAAAGTTGCAAACGAGCTAACACTTGCTCGACGGCTAAATGCCTCAAAAGAATATTTTTACAAGGGAGTGGGAGAGCAAAATAAGAACCCACTCGTTGCCAGGGTTGCGCCTAGTGGTCACCATCTGGCTGGAAGTCAGGGAGATCCTCGGGAGCTACTCCGAAATCTGGCCATACAAAACCAGCTAGGTCAGACCCCAGAAAGAGCAAGTGCCACAAGGGAGTTTTTACTTAAGAACTAAAACCAGCATATTAGTACATCGGAACATAGATGGTAATAAAAGACATGAGTTAGAAAAATACGGTGATAAACGATAAGACAACTAAGGGACTGTTCCGGTAGCCAAGTTACAACCCGTAAACCAAACAAGGACCGGGGTTGTGACCCTTCACCTGAACAGAGCTTAGTCTCCAACCAATTATCGACAAGAGTAAATCATAAGCAAGTATGTGCTAAAGTATCATAGACTGGCATCGATTTAGACAAGACTAAACTGGACTACATCCATCATTCACGGCCAAGCAAAGAATACGGCTTGATACTTTAACTAACTAGGGTTATCACAAGCCTAGTTACTAGCAAGAAGCAATGAGATGTTCCAGCAGCCACAAGCCCTGTAGTCTTAATCCAGGTTATCCGGTCACAAGTTGAGAGAGTTGGATTAGGTGACTTAGAGGTGCAACACATGACAGTGTGCTGGAAATGTGCCCTACTCGACGGAAGGCTACAAGTCCAATTAAAGCGCCCAGATAACGAGACTGCCTGTAGCTGGGAAATCTCTTCATGAACTACTTGATCACTCTAATCATTATCCTAGTTATTTTCAGTATGAATCCCTGACCGTAGGAATCAAGAATTCATATTCTAGACATCATGCAAGACGAGACATGTAGATTATACAAGCAAAAACAACCATGGTGTCAAGACAAGAGTTACTTAGCAAGACATAACGAGATTATCAAGTTAGGTTACTTTATCAAGTCAAGAGTGTATCACAACGGACCACCATCAAGAATTATCATGTCAAGTTACTTATTACTTGTCAAGATTACTTGTCAGGAGTGCGCCTCGACGGGCCACTATCAAGATTTTATATGCCATATCAAGTGTACTTCTTACTTATCAAGAGTGCGCCAAGCCAGGTTGCGACACTTGCCAGGTTGCGGCACTAGCCAGGTTACGGCACTTGCCAGGTTGCGGCACTAGCCAGGTTGCGACACTAGCCAGGTTGCGGCACTTGCCAGGTTGCGGCACTAGCCAGGTTCGGCACTAGCCAGGTTGCGGCACTAGCCAGGTTGCAACACTAACCAGGTTGCGGTACTAGCCAGGTTGTGATACTAGCCAGGTTGCAGCACTTGCCAGGTTGCGGCACTAGCCAGGTTGTGGCACTTGCCAGGTTGCGGCACTAGCCAGGTTGCGGCACTTGCCAGGTTGCGGCACTTGCCAGGTTGCGACACTAGCCAGGTTACGGCACTAGCCAAGTTGCAACACTAGCCAGGTTGCGGCACTTGCCAGGTTGCGGCACTAGCCAGGTTGCGGCACTAGCTAGGTTGCGGCACTTGCCAGGTTGCGGCACTAGCCAGGTTGCGGCACTAGCTAGGTTGCGACACTTGCCAGGTTGCGGCACTAGCCAGGTTGAGGCAATGTTCATCTTCTCCAACCAGCATAAAAATGCTTGGTTGAACCCATGAACTCAAAATGACAGAACTGTCTCATACGAAGTCGAAATCAAGCGGTTCAAAAGCCAAAATTGGGTAGAATTGAATGTCCTATGACGTGGAACCATTAGATTTTAAAAATAACCAAGTTTTAGATATCAAAACCATGAAAAACTAAAAAAAGTTACAAACTTAGATCTACAAGTATCCATCCATCAAATCCAAAAATGTCAAGTTCTAAAGAGGCTTAGAATCAAGTAAGGAAGAGAATGGAACAATAAAACTTGCGATCCACCATAAAGCAAGTTGCACTTGCCTAGGCTTGGTAGATGGGAGGAGTAAATGAAGACGATGAAGAAGTCAGATCTCTCTCACCATGAAGCAAGATATACCATAATAGGCTTGGTAGCACCTATCCTGGTCCATTATTTCAACATTAATGACATACTGACAGAAAAGTCAGAGACAGCTAAATCTCTTCCAAATCTTCTCCATACTCTAGATCTCTCTCTAATCTTGGTGCTAAATCTTATTTACCTCTAATTTGTGGTTTTGATCTAGGTAGATCTAGCTTGGTGGTGGTGGAAGCATAGATTTTGGGCTTTAACCTAAAAAGAAGTAATTTTGGGACTTTTTCTTGGGATTCCAACTCCTAAGAGGTAAACCCTCACTCTAACCTTTCTAATTACTTCTAATTAGTGTCATTTGCATATTAGAGGATACCTGAGGTGTAGGATAACCCATTAGGAGAGATTTAGAATCCATTGGACCCGATTTGGGACTTTTAGCCTAGGTTTAGTGCCAAATTTGGGGAAAATTCGAAATTGACATATTTGGGTATTGTCCCTAACCTAATTAGACCTAATTAGGTTAGTTTGAGTGAGATGAGGCTAGGTACGTGTCCATATTTTGATACGTAGGGTCATTTTGCGAGAAATCGTGAAAATGGGCTTTTTCGATATTTTTGGGTTCCAACACACAAGTAACTTTTTGCACCGACACTAGAATCGACAAGTTAGCACTTAGAGTAGGTTCTAATCATTATTTAGAACTCGTGGGTAGAGTTTATGGGTAGAGTTTGGGTCGAATTCGGATAGGTTTGGTGCCTGTATCGTGTGGTATCGCGAATCGGACATCTCGGAGTCACCAGAATCGCCATTGGGCCATTCGGGCCTCGTTTCTCATTTTCGCTCGCATGTGCGAGTTAGATCGCTTGTGTGGGGTACGTGTCTAAGCCCTAGTGGGTAGAATTGCGAGGATTTGGATTTTCGGATAGGTTTTGGGATGTTTTGAGTGTATATATATATTTTTTTTTGAGTGTATATATATATATATATATATATATATATATATATATATATATATATATATATATATATAATATATTAGTGTTAGTGAATATATGTATATATGTGTGTGTGTGTGGGGGGGGGTCTTAGATAGTGTGAAGGGAGGAGGACAAAGATGTATGTATGTATGTTGTTTTCCATAAATAAATTCACTTTATTTATTGTGTTTTTGGGAAAATTACAACTATAGGAATCTGATCTAGAAGACAATCACTTTATCCCTTGGACGATGCGATGAAGAAAACTCGAACTTCGAAGAACTTGGACAGCAACTGGGCAATCTCTCTGTTCTCTCTGAATTGAATGTAGTCTCTGATGAAGATGAAGAAACTCTCTTTTATAGAGTTCTGGATAACTGTTCTGAAGCATACGCTCAGTCAGTTACTTGACGTGTGCATAACTGCAGGGACGCGTGGCAAATTCTGATGGAGACACAATAGAGTGCGGTTGAAAGTAGTAGAATATATTTAGGAGAGATTGATGGCATGGATGCTACGTTGCATAACTTCTGAATAAGTGGGTAACTGAGTACAGGACACGTGAGAACATGTGTTGACTGTACGTTTAAAGTCATCCTGAATGCATTTGCTGTGATACACTGTCTTTGTTGAAGAGGAGTCATACGCTACCTTTTGAAGACATATGTCTTGTATATGCTGACTTGGATAGTATAGAGTCATATAAAGCTGATACGCTCACTTTATTAACAAGGAGTCGTATGGAGTCCATACGCTCACTTGATTGATAAGGAGTCGTATGGAGTCCATACGCTCACTTGATTGACAAGGAGTCGTATGGAGTCCATATGCTCACTTGATTGACAAGGAGTTGTATAGAGTCCATACGCTCACTTGATTGACAAGGAGTCGTATGGAGTACATACGCTCACTTGGTTGACAAGGAGTCGTATGAAGTCCATACGCTCACTTGATTGACAAGGAGTCGTATGAAGGCCATACGCTCACTTGATTGATAAGGAGTCGTATGGAGTCCATACGCTCACTTGGTTGACAAGGAGTCGTAAGCATTCAAGGAGTAGACACGTGGCTGTCCTCAATCTTCTCAAATACGCCATATCTTCTAATAACTGACAAATATCTCTCGAGCGTCGTGTTGCAGATATGATGGCTGACAGACTGTCAGAAATGACAGTAATAATGGCTGTGCATTTATGATGGCTGATGAGCTGTCCTCGTAAGAGACAAAATCAATTCTCGAAAACCCATACGACGGTTAATCTTCATAGGGCAGCTGTCTTTGCACGAAAGACGAAGTGTCAGATTCATCCTCCATTAAACGTATGCTATGCTGTCATTCAAGAAATAATAAAATATTTACTGAGCGTACGGCTTTGGCTGAGCGTATGGCCTTGAGCGTATGGCTTTGGCTGAGCGTATGGCCTTGAGCGTATGGCTTTGGCTGAGTCTTATGTCAGCGTGTCATAATTTTTCACACCCTACAAGACCCCCTTCAAAGTTTTCGAACTTTATAAATTTCAAAAGTTCAAAATTACTTTGAACTTAAAGTGGGAATAAGTCTTGACACGCTGGCATGATTTTGTTATTTTCCTCAATATCAGTGCAAATCTTTAGGGATTTTGTTTAAAGAACGGCCACCGTTTAAACTTCTCTTTTCTTCTATAAATAGGTCTTTCAAAACCTAATTCATTTCTTTACTTCTGCACTTGTCTTCGAGAGAGAAAAAGCTCCAAAACTCAAACTTCTTCTTCTTCGACTCAATCTTCATCAATGGCGCCCAAAGTCGACGCTGCTGCAAAGGGAAAGGGGAAGGCTCCTGCGGAGTTATCTCGACCTGCCGCCGCTGCTACTAAGAAGACTGCTGATGAGCGTATTCGACGAAGTGAACGCCCATTGAAGCCCCTCTATAGTGAGGATGGAGATGATGAACAGTAACTATCCCCTATTTAGGGCTCTGGTTAGGACAAGATCATAAAACGTATCCCCTTTTTAGGGTCAATACGTCAGAAAATACGCTTCCCTCTTTAGGGTTTAGTCGTATTCCATATTTTTCGTTTATACGAAAAATATGTTTGGATCGTATTCTGTAAGATACGTGTATCTTTGATAGAAATGTCAAAATACGCTGATTTGAAAATACGCTGATTTGAAGGAATACGTTATGTCAAGTTGTCTCACTGAGATACGCTAACTCCTTTGTTAGCGTATTTTTGATGAACATCTTGTCAACCATACGCTGATACGCTTAAGAAAAAGATCCAATCATCCTCTGATCTTTGAATAAAAGCTGAGCGTAAACTGAACTTAAAATTTATCATACGCCTAGGATAGACTGAGCGTAAAAGTGATCTCTGAATTCGTCATACGCTTAGGATAAAATGTGATCTCTGAATCCGTCATACGCTTAGGATAGACTGAGCGTATGTTAATCTTTGAATCTGCCATACGCTTAGGATAGAATGAGCGTATGTTGAACTTTGAATCTGCCATACGCTTAGGATAGAGTGAGCGTATGTTGATCTTTGAATCTGTCATACGCTTAGGATAAACTGAGCGTATATTGGTCTTTGTCATCTCTTTGTGTTGAAGATTTCTAACTTCTTATTCTTCTTTTGCAGTGGATATTCTGGCTCAGGATGCACAATTTGAAGGATGTGTAGGGAACAACTATAAAAGTGACCTATCACATGTCCATTTTCCTCAATTTGATGGACCTTCCACAAGGATAGCTATTCTGACAAATCAGGAGAATGACACCCTACTGAATTTGATGAGTGGACTGCCTCTACAGAGTGTGGATAGTGCTACCCACTCGAAGCCAGCATTTCTTTTTGGAGATGCTATTGATATAAACTCCCAGCCTGCTCTTGATAAAGTGTCATACTCATATTATAGAGATGGTGATGAGAATCAGCCAATGTATCTGACTGGTTTGTCCAAAAGCATCAACATAGCTTGCTTATTCCATGCGAGTCATCAAAGGCAAATGAAGTGGGATATCACTCTATTCCGTCAAGCAAAAGTTGGATGGATAGGATACAGTCAAAGAAGATTCCGCAGTGGTACTGATCCACATGTCTCAATTTTGCGAGGATTGCTGTCAGCTACCATTCCTCCTGAGGACTCGGCACTTCTGAGGCCAGTTAGAGTCCCAATCTTTGCAAATGAATTTGTTCAGCTAGAAAATGCTGTTTACCCAAAACAGTCTATGAGGCTTACTGGTCTGGTGAACGCGGAGAATACCAGATGGACTGTTCTTGTAAGATGGATTCTGAACAACTTTGGGGAACAGTTAAAGGTGATAGGCCTATATAATGCCATCAAGTGCACCGCTTATAGTTTTAGGCCAAACCCAGATTTGTTCTTGGCATTAGCGAAAAGGTATAATTACCGTACCGGCACTTTCATGACTCCAAGAGGCGAGATGGGATTCGCCCTCCATGAGATGGCATACATTTCTCAGCTGCCAACAGGAGATTTGCCATATGAAGAGTATATTCCTTTTATTGATGAAATGAATAAAATTTTCGATGCCAACCCACTGGTTCTTCATGTATTTGAAGAATTAATGTGCCATTACAGTATATGTAAGGCTTTTTATAAGGCACAAGGTGCAGAGGGAAATTCCAACTGCAATTCTTCTAACTGGATGGCCTATTTATTCCAAGGCCGCACTGAAGAACTTCAGAAGAAGAAGAAGACTGATCAATATGTTGGTCGTTTTAAACCCCTGAGTCAAGCTGAGATTGACAAACTAATCCGGGACACCACTCATGACGACATCATCATTGAAGAAGACGAAGGCACCTACAAAGCTGGTGATAGGTTGGAGACCTATATAAAGCAAGGTAGCCGAAAATTATCTGATGAAGGTCATCTGGCCGGATTTATATCCCTCTGGCTGAGAAAATTTGTAGTACCCGGCACCTATTCAGCAGACAGGATGCACAGAGGAGTTGTTTTTGCAGCAGTCCGTCTGACTTTCGGGTACAAGATGGATTTGCTGACAGCAATGACATGCCATCTGAATGCTGGCTTAAGGGCATATACAGATAGGATGTTTGAATTGGCAAAGAAGAAGCTCACAACTTTTCCCCGGGTAGAAATACCCTTTACATATTTATTTGGATGGCTGCTTCTCCATTTTGAATCTCTCATGAATGTTGGAATGGCTAGACCAGACGATACCTTTTTGGAAAGATACCATCATACACCAAAGTGGTGGTATGACACTCTGACAGACTGTAGAACCATATTAAACAGGGAAGAATTATGGAGTTTCACTTGTGTTCCTCCACATGTTGGTTATAAAACCATGTCTGGGAAGTTGATTGATGGCATTGGTGCCAATAAGTTAGATAATATTCAACATGAATGGCTGAAGAGGATCAGGCCATCACACTTGATCTGTCGCCATGACGATGTCACCTATCCGGAGCCATATCTTTCGAGTAGGTTTGCTCGACAATTTGGCTATGATCAGTTGCATGTGGGAAATACAACGACATGTTTTGGCTACCAAGGCAGATTAATCGATGGCGCCAGAGCTTGGATATACTATATTACTAAAGGTACTGGAGCTACTTTTTCTATGCTAGATCCAGTTACTTATCGGAGAGGAGCTAAAATGTTGGCATCTTATGCCAAATTCTATGTATCGGCTAATACCTTCGATGAAAAATTCAGCATCTTAGGTAAAAGCTTCATCCATGTTGATAAAAGATCAACCAAATCAGCCCTGCCAAGAGATTGTCATGACCGAGAAGATCCTCTGGCTACTGATGAAGTTTATGATGAAGTTTTAGAGAATCTCTTCTCTGATGAACTTCATCAGCCATTACATGTATCCATTGGAAGTACTGAAGAGAGTGTATCTGCCGACAGTACACCAAAAAGGAAGCAGGGCAAAGATGCTTCTGGGCCTGCTCTAAAAAGGGTTACTCGGGCAGAGGCTCGTAATCGTAGAAGACGAATCAGAGATGCGGACGAAGCAGGTAGTGACTCCAAAGATGATTATCCTACTATTCCACTAACAAAAAGAATAGGAAGGAAGGTGATAGTTTCAAAGACTAAATCTGTGATTTGTCTCGATGCAGAGAGTCCCACCAATCGTGCCGAGCGATTGGCTTTAGAGAAGCAAGCTGCCTTTGCTTCTTCTGTAAAGATAGAACCTATTGAAGAGGATGTGCCTGAACCTGCTGAACCATCTATGCCTTCTGATATGGAGTTGATTCCGCCAACGGCCGATGATACGCAGGTGATTAGTCAACCCGCGGTAGAGGCCGAGAATCAGACTAAAACAGCTAATGACTTACTGATTTTGAGAGAATCAGTGAAGGAAGCCACTACTCTCAAGCCAATTACTGAAGTTTCGGAGAGCAATAAGAGTGACGACGAACAGGTTGACTATGAACCTTCGTCTCGTTCCTTTAAAGAAGAGGACATGGAGATAGAAGATGAGCCACCATCTAAAACTCAAATTGATATACTGAAGACAGCTGGTCAACATTCAGGGTTGACTCCAGAACCGGAAAAACTTCTAGAAATAGAAGTCCATGTTCCGAGTACTTCTGGGGCGGGCAGCAGTGAAATAAATCCAGTGTCAGAAAACACTCTGAACAGACTACGAGCTGGGCTGAATGATCCAAAAGAAATAGAATACGAACCAGCTTCAGGTAATATTTTATTCAGCAAAGTTTTGTCTTTTCCTTGCTTTATTGTCTTTTAATTTTGATCATGCTTCTTTGATTCCAACAGTTGTAGGAACTGCACCGGCAATGAGCTCGACTCAAGCCCCACTTGTCCAGACTGATATGGGTGAGGGGAGCTCACATTTGCCTAGTTCTCCAAAAGCACCCACTTCAGCTCCCAGAATAGAGGCTACTTCTACTCCTTCCTTTACAGTTGCAGCAACTCCCGATTTTGAAACAGGGATAGCAAAGGTCATGGGGATGTATTCAGAGATTATTTATTCATATCTGGATACATTCTCAAGGCAACTTATGAAGGATGAAACTATGCCTTTTTCGAATCTTCGAACGGCGATTAGTTTCCCACTTTTAGCTTTGAGACAGGCTGGTTATGAGACCCAGTGTGTCTTCTTTGAGCATCTCCTGGATGATTTAGAAGCAACCATCCATAAGTACTGGGAGATCAAAAAGGAGGATATTAAGTCTTTGACTGCAGCTGAGATTGCCCAATTAGAAAGTGAAGCTCAAGCTCAGCACACTGCTTTGAAAGAATTCCTCGCTCTGTCTTCTGAAGAGTTAATGGCGAAAGATGAAGAAATAATAACCACTCGTCAGAATATGGAACGTTTGGAGAAAGATGAAGCATCAAAAGCTGAAGAGCTTAAGAAGTTGAAGGAGGAGCTGGCTCGTCTTCAGGAGCAAATTACCTCCATGGAAAAGGAGCAATCGGAGATTGCCACTGCTCGTATATCTGAAGCTGAACGCTGTCAACTTTTACAGCAAGAACGGGAACTGATGCAGGCTAATCAGATTGAAGAGACAAATCGTCGTAGCTCTATTATCGTGGATTATGACCAACGAATGGTTGGAGTTGAAGCAGCAGAGCGAACCCATAAAGCTCATGAAGAAAATATGAATAATGTAATTGTTCGTATTCAGGAGATAATTGCTCCTCCTAAATAGATCTTTTACATTTTTCATGTGTTGAATTTTTGATACCCACTTGTAATCAATATTTTGACTTTGATTGAAGAAATGAATACCTTGACTTGATTTCAATTCTGTGGATGATATTTTTGTAGAAAATATGTTCAGAGGTAAATAATACATGACATATTTCAATAGAATAAAATATACAAATGAACTTTGTAATTTTATCAGATGATATTAAACCAAAGATAATTTTAGTTTAATACTAATTAGAAAAAACAGAATTCAGATATAAAGATATCTTTGGACTCTATTTTCCATGATCTTTGAACTCGAAAATCAAAAGACTAGATATCATTTTCATAGAATAAAAATATGATACTGAGATAGAAAATTCAGAGGTAATATGGACGTGATTTTCTATACGAGATCTTTATTAAATCCACTGGGGATCTAATAAGACAGAATATCAAATTCTCTGGGAAGATGATACGTGGTAGAATATCAGTTTTCGCTGGGGATAACGATATCGAGATAAATTTTGTAGGGAAGAATTAACTCTAATTTTATATTCGCTGGGGAATAATGAAAATATTATATATTGATGAAATTTATACATAATATTTCTTTAAGAATTTGCCATTGATAGGCATCATCGTGACTTTACCATCCATAGAGGCAAGCTGATATGCTCCATTAGAGAAGACTTTGTTTACTACGAATGGGCCTTCCCATTTTGCGTCGAATTTGCCTTTGCTCATATGTGTCATAGTCATAGGACGTCTGACGGTAAGGACCAGTTCTCCCTTCCGATATGCTCTGACTTTTACTTTCCGGTTAAAAGCTTTTGAAATTCGGGCCTGATACAGTTCGATATTTTGTTGAGCATAGAATCGTTTTTCATCTAGAGCTTCCAGCTCTTAAAGTCGAAGATGATCATTATTTTCTGTTGTAAGTTCATTGGAGATTGCGATTCTCAGAGAAGGAATTTGGATCTCAAGGGGAAGAACAGCTTCACACCCATATACCAAAGAGAAAGGCATACATCCAGTCGCATTACGAACTGTGGTACGGTAGGCCCATAAACATTCACCAAGCTTCTCGCTCCAGTTGCGTTTGTTGGAAGAAACAAACTTTTTTAAGAGTTTGATGATCATTTTATTGAAAGCTTCTGCCAATCCATTAGCTGCTGGATTATATGCTGTAGAAGCTAAATTATTGATTCGATAGTCGTTGCAGAATCGAGTAAATTTTTGACTGACGAACTGCGGTCCGTTATCATGAATAATACGCCGAGGAACACCAAATCAATAAATGACATGATGTTTGACAAAGTTGATAACATTAGAAGTTTTGACTTCAGATAACGGGATTGCTTCAGCCCATTTGGAAAAGTAATCGGTTATTGCTAGAATAAACCGATATCCTTTTGATGATGGTGGGTTGATAGGACCAATGACGTCCATGCCCCAAGCCTCAAAGGGCCATGATGCCGCTGTTGGGTGTAAGAACTCTGATGGTTGATGGATAAAGTCTGCATGAATTTGACAGGCTTTATATTTTCGAGCATATTGAATGGTGTTAGCCACCATCGTGGGCCAATAATAACCTATGCATCGGATACGATCTTGAAGTTTAGGACCTGGTTGATGGGCTCCGCAAACACCAACATGTGCCTCACGGATAATCTATTGTGCTTCTTGCATCGAAGGAGAAGACCGTCGTAGGCCCGACGATATAGTGTCTTCGTTGTATGATTATAATAGAATCTGAGAGATCGACGCCGGATAGATGCTGCTTCGCTCGGATTGTCGGAAAGTATGTCATACAACACAAAGTCTAAAAACGGATGTCTCCAGTCTTCAGTTATTGCTTCTGTTTTGTTAGAAAAGACATATTCCATAGTAGAATCGGAAGAAGACGAGGACACTCTGTCAAACCTTAATCCAGTGCTAAGGTTGGATAAAAATTCATCAAGGTTGAGAGAATTTTCGTCTGGATTATAGGAAAACCCAAAGCCAAATTATTCTCAACACAGAATAGTTCTCGGTTATGAACCACTATCACTTGCTGACGTCTGATCGGTATGGCTAACACGCAGCAAGATTAGCCAAAGCATCGGCTTCTGCATTACAGGCTCGTCGAACATGTTCAATAAAGAAACCTTCAAAGGAGGAGGCCATAGAGAGTGCTGCTCGATGATAAGGTATCAAATCTTGATGACGGACTTCATACGTTCTCTGATCTGATTGATGATAAGCTTGGAGTCTCCATAAACTTCTAAATATTGAATATCCAGATGTTTAGCAAGTTGAAGACCGATGAGCAATGCATTGTATTCAGCTACATTGTTTGAACATGATTGATCCAGAGAATAAGCCCTCTGAATAGTTAGTCCTTCTGGGGATACGAGAACAATCCTAACTCCGGCGACAATATCGCCATTAGGACCTATTCTAGATGCTCCATCAAAGAATAGACGCCAGGTAGGAGTTTCTTCAGAAACCAGATTCGAATCCAGAACTTCATCTGAAATCTCATCATATAATTTAGAATCTTCTGGAATTGCATGAGCCGCCAGAAAATCAGCGAGAGCCTGTCCTTTAACTGACTTTTGAGGAATATAATGCATGTCGTATTGAGCTAACAAGATTCCCCAATTAGCTAGTTTAGAGTTGAGAATACCGAGTTTTTTTATCATAATCCTGATGGGATTCACTCTGGAAATGACGTGAATCGTTTGACCAATAATATAATGTCGCGTCTTCTGAACGGCAAACATTAATGCTAGGCATTCTTTCTCAATTGGAGAATAACGTAGTTCAGCACCTGTCATTGTGCGACTGAGATAATAAATAGCCTGTTCATGGCCATCTTTATTTTTCTGGGCAAGTAATGTACCGAGAGAATGATCCATGGCTCGAACATATAGAAGGAATGGTATTCCCAAGATGGAGGTACCAAACCGGAGGGTTCATGAGATACTGTTTGATATCGTCAAATGCTTTTTGACATTCTTCGTTTCAGACGAAAGATACACCTTTCTTCAGAAGTTTGTTGAATGGTCTGCAGCGTCCTGATAAGTTGGAAATGAATCTCCTGATATAAGCAATTCTTCCTTGAAATCCTCGTAGCTCTTTTAAGGTGCGTGGAGGACGCATCTCTTGAATGGCTTTGATCTTCTCAGGATCCACGTGTATACCTTTAGCGGTAATGACGAAGCCGAGAAATTTGCCACTAGAGACGCCCAGGAAGGAATTAGTAGGGTTCATTTTAAGTTGATGCTGATGCATTAAATCAAAGATAGTCTTCAAATCTTGGATATGATCCTCTTTTTGTCGACTCTTGACTGCAATATCATCAACGTAGCATTAGACTGTTTTCCGCAAATGTTCGCGGAATATAGTGCTCATAGCTCGTTGATAGGTTGCTCATGCATTCTTGAGACTGAATGGCATCACTGTATAATAGTATGTACCGATCGGCGTTCTGAAGGAAGTGTGTTTCTCGTTATCTGGAAACATTTTAATCTGATTGTACACAGAATACCCGTCCATGAACGACATCCGTTCAAAACCACACGTGCTATCGATCATGACATCGGTAATTGGAAGAGAAAACTCGTCTTTAGGACAAGCCGCATTGAGATCGCGAAAGTCTATACAGACTCGGATCTTACCAGTCTTTTTGAGGACAGGAACGATGTTAGCCATCCATTCAGGATGTTGCTCCTCTCGAATAAATTCGGAAGCCATAAGCTTGTTGACTTTAGCTTCAATTGCATCCATAATGTCTGGACAAAATCGTCGTTGTTGTTGTTTGACCGGTTTAGCATTTGGCATGATATTAAGTTTGTGTATTGCGATCTTTGGATCTAGTCCTGGCATATCCTCGTAGCTCCAGGCGAAGACATCGATATAATCATGAATAAGCTTGATCATGTCTTGCTTGTCTGTTTCTGAAAGACTTTCACTGATGAATATTGGTTTGGGGGACCCCTCTTCACCAACATCAATTTGGATCAATTTATCTTCAGTGGGAGGTTCTCTTCGCTCGAACCTGAATTCCTATTGGCTATCTAATCTTTGAGCCCATTGTTCTGATTCGGGTGATATTTCAAAATCATCCTCATCTTCATCATTTTCTTGCGGGCCATCGGCAGAGACATATTGATGGATAGAATAAAACGATGAAAATCGCCAATACTTGTGTCAGAATCCCAAGAGAGGGAATCGGAAGACTCAGATCGTTCGTCTCTATCGGATTCTGAATCCTCATGGACTGCGTTGATAAAGGAGATAGGAGCAATGTAACCTAAACCACATTTTGTCCTTCCGTATGTTAATGGAGGAATTCAAACAGGCATTCTTCTTTCTTTTCCATTATTGAGGCTGGTTCTGAAGTCATAACCCATATTCTTGATGATATTTTTGGACTGCTGACTGTAGCGACGTAGTTGTAACCTTCCAGTATTGTCGTTTTTGTCATCTTCTTCCAGGTCAGGAGGATTCTGGGGTCCTTTATAGAAGAATATTGGATTTTCTCCCAACTTTCTAATAGGGACCACGAAGTATGATTTTTGTATAGACTCTAATGATACTTCTGTGTGAAGAGTTTGAGCAACTCCTATAGTTAGTGGCTCTAAGCTATCTAGCAATTGTAAATAACTTTGTACATGATTACAGACATCAATATACTGTAAAGGAGATGCTTCATTAATATTAGATGCTGTATTTACATAAGAAGGCTGAGCCTTATCAGACTTAGTCAAATTAATGACTAAAAGGGAGAAGAAGAGCGATCAGAAGTTTTGTTTCGATTAAGATCGATAACAAAAGGCTCAGAAGAGGTGAGCTCCCTTGAAGAAGATCGTGGATAAGTAGTACGTCCACTGACTGGAATGACTAGAGTATCTGGTATAGCCTGAGAAGATGGAGGAGGAGTGGTGCGTCCACTGACAGGAATTATCAGCGAACTTTGTAGGGCTTGGGAAGACAATGCAGTAGTACGTCCACTGACAGGAATTATCAGTGAACCTTCTTCAGATGGTTTAAGAGACTGCGGATGAGTGATACGCCCTTTTACAGGAATAACAAAGGTGTCGACTTTTGATGTCTTATCGTCGTCATCCATAGCTTGCAAGACTTTTGAGTATTCATCTTTGTACATGCGAGAGTCACTGAAGTAAGCTTTGACTCCTCTGAATGGATAGAGATCTGCAACTTCCTTTTGAACCTCTCCATTATCATCAACATATTTGAAGCATTGATGAAGAGTCGAAGGAACAATATTATGTTCATGCAAGAATGGTCTCCCTAATAGAGCATTATATGAGCAACCATGATTATCGATGATGTAGAAAGTAACCTTAGTGCGAAGATTGCCTATTGAAATTTGAGGCGAATCTTGTCCAAAGGCTCACTTTTTCCTTGATTGAATCCCAGGATGGTAGTAATAGTACCGGAAAGACTATGCACGGTATTTTCAGTGCATCTAGCAGTTTTTGGCATAATACTGAGAGCGGATCCTGGATCAATCAGTAGACGATCAACCTTCATAGAATTAACATATCCTGTATAATATAAAGGACGGTCATGTCGATTATCCTCTAGCAGCATACGTCCTGCGTAAAGGTAATGTTTTGAATTAATTCCAATACATTATGGCAATGAAGACGGAGACTGGTTCTGTTCCCGGCTTCTTGAGGAAAGTCAGGCAGGTTTCTGCTTGCAATAGCGCTTTCACTCAGAGTTTCTCGAGTCTCTTTAGAGAGGCGTAAGAGCTGAAGATTGACAATTTAGCTGGTGTATGGCTAGTTGAGCCAATATATCAAAATAAGGCCTTTCAAGTCCTGTAGGAGATGACTTCTTCAATGGTTTGTCGAAGCGGACTGGTTGTTTGCCTTTGTCAGCTGTTGGTTTAGAAGGAACCGTCTCAACAGGAACATTTGAAGGTCCTCGTTAGAGATTGTTGGAGTTAACCGGAGGACATTAGGAGTTTCTTCAGGAATTTCAGCATAATCTTTCAGATATATTTTTTCTGACCGAGTTCCGGCAAGAACTTCGATTTCAGGCTCAGGCTTGTGTCTATCGAAACCATGTTGTAAATTCTTTATCTTGCTCTTGGCTCTTTTGTGCTTGATGAGAGTTTCATTCCAGAAACCAAGGCCAACACGAGATTGATTATGTCTCATAGTGATGGCTAAAGGTGCTTGGAGTCCTTTGCCTGAGTTTAAACCAGGAGCAGTGGCTAGATCATAACCATCTTCGCCATTAATTTACGAGATTGTGACTATATAGATGGAATGCAGGCTTATATCTATCTTCAATTGAGGTACAGTTTTTACTTCCGTAGGGGGTGAATTTCCTGCCAAGATGAAAGTAGAGGTTAGAGAAAGATTGGGTATGATACTAGAAGTCACATTACACGACTTAGTCTTCCCAGGCTTCTTTTAGACAAAGGAGTCTTCGAGGGGAAGAGGAAGACGTTCGAACTCCGTCATTAATCCGGGTGAATCTACATGATCTCTCCCATTTTAGTTGTGACAGGAACAAGTCCTCATTCTGTGCTGGTGGATGTTTACAACTTCAAGAGTTGCTTTGGGATAGGAACAATTCCACTTTCTACCATTAACGAAGGGAAGTTACCGAACTGCATTGAAATCACATTTACTGTGACTGTCTTGTCTTTAGGTATCAGTGTCACGCTCCTTGATTTAATATTTCCTGGATCTTTCTTTAATACATAGCAAGACCGGATTGTATGACCAGCATTCTATGATATGGACAGTATTTTGGATGATCCGTCTTGTTGGCTTCATCCGGCTTTTGATTTCTGGCAATTGTATCTTATTACCTTGAGCAAGCATTCAAAGATACCTGAACATCGTCATCGTCGAAGAATACTCTTCCTCGGCCAAGGAGGTCTCTGTTGTTGATTGTTGGAGCTGGGGTAGCTTGGGTAGTCATTATCTCTTGAATATGCTCTGAGTTTGACTTCAAGAGCCTCTTTCCTTTGTGATTGTGGGTCGAGCATTACCAGTACTCTGATGTGATTCTTGGGAGTTTTTGTACCCCAGGCCTTTGAAGGTCTCAGCACTGACTTCGGGGCTTTGGCACTGACGATGAAAGAAGGCCAATCGGAATTGAGTGGAACCTTCCACATGTGATGATTGGTAGAGATTTGACTTGCAAGTGTCGATAGTAACAGCATCGGGAGTTCCGAACGGCATTTGACGGGCTTCTTCTGAATCTTTCAATGAAGCTCTCGTGCTTTCATTATTGTTTGTTTAATTCTTATGAGGGCCGACATGGTAATGTCGTTGACGCCTTCATAGAATCGTTCTAGAAACATGTGTTGAATCCAGCAAATGAAGTAATACACCCATCAGGGAGACTTCGATACCATTCATAAGCGGTTCCTTTAAGACAACGACGAATACCGGTGAGGAGGGCATCGCTTGGTTGCAACTGATCAGTCATTACTTCAAAGTGATTAATGAACTGACTTGGGGAGGTAGTCCCATCAAAGAAAGAGATGGTCGAAGGTTTATATTTTGGGGATACGATACTCCTTCTATTGTATGGGATAAGGCTGCTTGATACCCATCTTTGTAAGCCATCTTTTGCTTGAATGCTTCGAACTGAGACGAAGATTTTTCAACTCTCAGTGACAGCTCCGAAAGATTACGGCGTTGTTGCTTGTTGAGTATAATTGGGAGGAGGGGCTGCAGCATATGTATCACCCCCAGCTCCGGACTAACTTGGATGGGTTGTACAGGAACATTAGACTGTCCCCCGAAATAGTAGAGGGTTCTGGGTTTGGGGCAACAGGAGTATTATTACCACTGCGAGGGGTACTGTTGTTTGAACTTGCTGAGTTGTGCTGAGCTTGCATAAGAGTATGCATAGCAGTCAAGTATCTGCCATACAGTTAGAAACTCTATAAATTAATACTCGATTATTTAATAAACCTCTAAGATAATATTTGGCCGGTCCCGACTCGGGGATAGGGTGCAAATTAAAATTCGCTAAAATTAAGATATACTTTTTGATAATTTCTTCAGACCCCATATAAAATATAAATTAATAATTCCTTATATATAGCATATTACATGAATGATTTATGAAGGTTCTGAAAAATGAACTCAATTGTCTTTTGTTTTTTGTTGAAATCAATTTCCCTTGAATCTCGTCTCTAATTTTTAGCATGGTAAGAACTTCTGGTGTTGTTTTTCTAGCTCAACAAGAAATTGTTCAATGTGATTGCCGCTTAATAGCTTCGTTTCGCGAAGGGGGCTCCATTGTAGAACTTTATCATCTTCTCATCGATATCATCTTTATTATTTCAATAACGCTTTCAATAATTTCTTCATCAGTCAACACTGTGCAACTACATTTTCTTCTGGGTGAGTCAGAACATCTTCGACATCCATTGCATTGCGAACCAACTCTTTTAATTAATAACTA